>VWZV01005074.1:0-13407 GCA_013397155.1 Irena cyanogastra
CAGTTATGCTTGAGGCTAAAAAAACTTCACTTGTAAAAGCTTTACTATACTTTTAATAATTTGTCTTGCCTTTCTTTGTTCCCTGTTTGTTGTGCTGCATTGTCTTTTGTAGGTGATCAGCCCACATAAATATGGCTTTCAAGTATGACCACATTATAAATTTGTAAGTGATGTAGCAGCACTTTACACGTTCCTTCAAAAACATTCCTGGCATTCTTCATTGTTACTATTGTTTAGCTCTAAGCAGTACTTTTTTCCCTACAACCTATGNTTTTCCCTACAACCTATGGAGAATAACTCCAAAACATATTTTCTGGGCCTCAATAATTGAATTAGACCTATGCTATCTGTCTGTGACTGTAGCCAAAATTTAAAAATGTTTTTCATGTGCGTTTCTTTTCTTTAGCTGGTGTTGACTTTTAGGTATCAGTAGTATCACGAGATATGTTAATTATCATTCTTTTGTATGCAGGGTTTTAAAAAAAATTAAAAATTACATTATTCCAAATATTTCTTCATTATAATAAAATAATTAGACATCAGCATTCACAATTTATTCTGGAACACACAGGCATTTATTATAAAGCTCAGTGTTCTGTACAGAATTTTGATATTCTGTTGGCTGTGTATTTTGTGCCTAAACATTGACTCTGAAGATTTTTTCTGATCTTTGTTTCTTGCATGTGAACATTTATTAATTCATAAGTATCTTTCTTGTTAACTGATGTTATTATAAATTCTTGAAGACTTTTCAGAAAGAACCTTTGAAAGACTTTGAAAACCTATGTTTTTATGACTAAATTGTTAGATTTTGAATAATTCCAGTCTTTCTCATCTGCATAACTAGTTGAACATTAAAGAGACATTTGTGTGAGATTGATAACAGGATATCAATGTGTGTCCTACATGTATTTGATATATTTTAGCATGAACTTGTTGGTTAATGACTCATATTTTCAAAGGACTTGTTTTTTTTTTTTCAAACTATGATAATTACTGAGTGCATTATAAGAAACTGTTTCTAAAAGAGCTGATTGAAATATATGTCTTTCATTTAGAGATTAGCTGTTCTGCCAGGTGCTCTACCCGATCCTCTGAAAGAGAGTATTTCTGTCCGACATTGCTCAAAGACCAATGCAAATCCCCAATGAATCATTCACTTATTTCTAAAAAAATGAGAACAAAACATTCATTAATTACACCAAAGGCTGAAAAACTCTGTTTTGACCCTCACCCAAAGATAAACTAACATACTAATTTTTGTATTCCTTCTCTTTGAAATTTGAGTCTCTGACATCCTTCTTTTACTCATCTAACGTGTTACTCTTCAAGGGTTTTAGAGTCAAACAGTTGTCATAATTATAAGGAGTTCAGTATCCAGGAGCTCTACACTTAAAAGAAGATTATAAAAACTGGACAGGAGATTCAAGCTAAATCTTCGAGTTCAATAAATAGTATAAATCAAGCATGGCACTTTCTCATGACTGTCATCATCAATTGCAAGTAGAGTGTGAACAGCATGATATCCCACTCAAATAACTCACAAGAATGATGTCTTGATACTACATCAGGCTCCTGGGTAATATAATCATCTGTGAACTGTATGGAGCGGCTGTGATTTAAGGCATTCTGTTGTAAATATCATGTACAATACATTTTCTCCTTAAATATGCAGGGTGCCTCTGAGATATGCATTTGCATACACATTTTCTAGACCTTTATTATATAAACAGAATAAATGAGTAGAAATTCTGAAGAATTTTTACTCCTCAAAAAGATTTTAAGCATTGATAATTTTCGTTGGGATTTTTAGTCATAAAAATAATTTTTTCTCATGGCATTTAAGACTATTAATTGTCTGTTTATCTTTTGTATCTCAGTCATAGTATGCAACATCAGAAAGTAGTGACCACAAAGAATGAAGTACAGACCCAGGCAAATATGGTGCTTCAGTACTCTGTGTCTGGATCCACAGATCATCAAAAGTGGCTGCAGTCTCCTAAGTTTTTAAGTTTTTAATCTGGGAAACAGAAACAGTCACCTTTTCTAAATCCAAAATTCAGAAAATCTTTGGTCTCTGAAACCATCTATCTCGTAATTTGCGGTGTTTGCATGCGGCAGTGTCCATCTATTTTTCATATCTAATTTTCTCTTGTTATTTAGATTTTTCATTATAAAAGATCTTACTTATTAACATAGGTTAGACATTGAGATTTGAGAAAAAATAATTATTTCAGACGTCCAAGTGTAACACTAAAAAAACTTCCCTTGTCTGTCCTTCAACCTCTCAGTGTTATCCCTCAGATTTTCCATAGTCATAGACTTCACCTAGCTGCTGCAGTCATGTGCACTTCTATTAATACCTTATTTCCACAAGTTATTTAGTCAGTACTGACCTTTGTAATAAAATTCTTAAGATGAGAAATATAGCACATATGGAAATTGCAGAGCCATTTTTTGTAACACTTCAGTAATCTGATTCAGAATTTTGGAAGGAACATGATAGCCCTTAGATAGTCCAGAGTGATTGAGTAACACACAAGATCAGAAATATTAAAACCAAATTTAAAAAAGCAAACAAACAAGCAAACAAACCAGAAAGAAAAGGAAAGAAAAAGAAAAAAGGAAAGAAAAAGAAAAAGAAAAAGAAAAAGTAAAAGAAAAAGAAAAAGAAAAAGAAAAAGAAAAAGAAAGGAAAGGAAAGGAAAGGAAAGGAAAGGAAAGGAAAGGAAAGGAAAGGAAAGGAAAGGAAAGGAAAGGAAAGGAAAGGAAAGAAAAAATTTGTCTTTGAAGGTGAAAAAATATTTTACTTTCATTTGAACGTAGAAATAAAAGTCTTGAACTTTATAATAATTTCAAATAGGACAAGAATCAATACGTATGTGAAGAAATTGAAATATAAAGAAGTGTCAATATGAAGGTTTTAAGGTTGACTTTTCATAGAATTTTTTTTCATTCCATAATTAAAAGAATGACAATTACATGGTAGAAGTAAATTGAATAATTTAGCATAGTTGGTATTCTCAAAATGTTGAATAATAACCTAGTCTAAACTTCATTAATTTTTTTTTCACGAAAGGGAAAGGGTTGCAGATCCATCTACAATTTAAAGCACTTCATTATAATACCTTGCATGTTATGTAATTTGCTTGAGGGTTTTTTTTAAATCTCTACAAAAATAATTTGAATAAAACCATTTATATGTCAGTATTCTATATTCTGAGACTGACTTTTCCTAATCAGTAACCTGTCCGGAGAAATCTGTGAGAGTAACATGAGACCAGAAGAGAATGTAAAGTTATGAAAATATTTCTGAATCAGCATGAGACTAGACAGCAGAAAAAACACATGAAGATTCTTGCTTTTGAACTCAGCAGCACTGATGTGATTTAATCTGTGCCTTCCACACAGCTTAAGCATCCCTCATAGTCACTCTTTCAAGTGAATATACATGTTCAGAATAAATATAAATCAAACCAATAGCTCCATATAGCACAGACATTGGAGAAGAAGAATACAATTTAAAAGCATGAATTTTGTTTAGGACTCAAGCAAAATATAAATGTTTCTCTATTAGTTTATTTTATAGACTTAATGAGATTTCTTTTGCTAATGTTGCAAAAACAGGGAGACCAGCAGTGTGTCAAAAGAAGTCATGTCTTTTGTATTTAGTTATTCAGCTGAAATTGACTGAAAATGTGAAGAGTTGTGACCAAGACAGTTAGATTATTTTCATTTTGAAATGGTTTGATTTTCAATTTCCTATTGAAAAACTATATGAAAACACTAATTTAAAGGTGTACACTTAAAATTTGTTTATCACATAATAGGCAAAATCAAAACATGGAGGTGAAAACTGAGCAATTTTCAAGGCTTACTCGCACATATTCCAGGCAAGAGAAGAATTTTGTGTCGAGTTTGGCATATAGATACTCATATACCTTTTGTATTCAGTTTTTGGTTTCTCAACACGATTCAAAATTGTTGTCATCAACACTGTCTATATAAAATCGGAAGAGAGTTTGAAATTTCTTCAAATAAAGATGCAGATATAAAATTGATGACTTTGAGCTCAGCATGGGATGAGGAGATAAGAGTATGCTGATTTCAAAGTTACCTACTGTTTGCACTTAACCTACAGAATTAGTTTCCTGCTTGATAGAAGACAGAGAGGGATAGGAGATTCACAGTGATTTTATTTGCTTCTTAGATTTTTCAGGTTTTTTTCCTGTTTAATTTGCAGATAAATTCTACCTACAAATGACATTTAAGGCTCAGAGCAGGATAAGCATTCTAGTTTGATCTATAGCTCAGCTAGTGTAAGAGAAAAGCCTAGAACTTCCAAGAGAAAGTTTAAAGCTTTCAGATTCCTGTGCATGCCTTTAGCTGTTGGATTGGGGTTTTTTTGATGGGTTTGGTTTTTTGATTGTGGTTTTTTTTCCTCCCCCTGGCTCAGGATTGCTGTACACTGTCATTACTCACTTGTCAATGCAAGAAGTTCTCCTGGTTTTTGTCTTGACACAAGATGTCAATAATGGAGACATGTGACAAATGAGCCTTTCTCTTTTTTATGTGCTTGTCTATTTTGTTCCACCATAAACACTTTTTTTTTTTTCTGCCAGAGCTTTTCATGCCTGAAAATTTCTTGCTGTGTAACTAGTACCACTTTTTATTCACTGAGGATGGATGCTTGGTTGCTTTTCCCATGCAGTGAGCACATAGCAGGAGAACGTATGCTGTGTGGTGGCTTGTATGGGAATTACTCAGAGCTAAGGAATCTGACAGCTCTTAGTCTCATTCAGTTCCTGCTCAGCAGAAAAGGCACTAGAACTTGATTTGATACAAGGCATTACAATGAGCTACTTGAAATCAGGTATAATACCTTACTGATACTTGTGTAAATGCTATTAATGTAGCATTTCTAGAAATATATATATATGTACTACTTAAGCAACAAAATTGTCAGAAAACAAGTCAGTTAAACAGATGCAACAGGATACAAAATTTCAAAAGGCATAAAGGAAAGGAATGCTAAAAGGAAGCATGGTGACTACTCTGAGAAAGTAGGTATTTGTCACCGCTAACAACACAATAAGGTATAACAGGAGACTTCAATTTTTATTTTTATTCATTTATCATATTGTTTAAATGAAGGAGGAAGAGAGCAGGGAAAGACAGAGAAAATTGTGCCAGCAACCAAAATGTCCCAACCAGCTCTGAGAAAAGACATTTTTGCAGTTGAGATTTGCTGCAGCATGTTCTCTTGTTCAGCAGACCATATAGGGCTGTAAATATGGAAAGAGATCATAAAGCAAAGGAAGAAAAGCTGCTAGCAGTTTTTGACTTGATGAAAAAACTAAACACTTGGTTTGATTTTTGGTTAAAAAAACTCCACAATCTTAATGTCAGCTTTCTGGTTTCTGAGATCTGTGACCTGTGAAAGTGGTTTCCAAGTGGTGTCACAGACAAAAGCAAAAATGGAATTCCAATGAACAGCACCGGATCTGAACTCAATCCAGCAGACAACAGCATAATATCAGGGATGCACATGCATAGTGTAGCGGTAAATTTCAAGATTCTGTCAAGAACTTCTTAATGGCAGTTTTCTGTAGCTCCCTGCTTTGGAAGAAATAATACTAATAACAGACAGTATTAAAACAGTAATCAATTTAATCTTCTAAGAATCTTACTGTCAGTATCTCAGCATGTCTGATTGTGTTGCGCAAACTGACTGTGATGCACAAAAATATTGCAGCACTGACACTTGATGGCAGCTGCACCATTCACCCTGAACTGTGCCATGCCCTGCAGTTTTATTTGACTGCCATAGTTGTTTTCTCCCAGCTTCCAGGTGATGCAGCCTGCCAAGAGTGAGAGAAGACATCTGTAGCTGGAGGACTGCATTAGATTTCAAAGGGCACAAGTCTCTGCTCATTTACCCTCAGGTCTGTACTCTGGTCAGATTTCTGACTCTGGCACGAAGCAGTAGGGCTTTGCAGAGACGACTTTGGCTGGAATAACCTCTTGATTTAATTGGTCTGAGGTCATCATAATTTTTGTTCTCCTGTGCCTGCAAAGTGGGGAGACTTAATTTCGTAAGTGCCAATGTCTTGGCTTATAATGTTAGCATATGTCATAAGTTTTCACAAAGTGCATGCGGTCACTGCTCATTCCAGGTTTTGTAAATGTGTCTTCATTTTCCGGTTCTTTTAATTCTGGAATCATCTTTGTGAATGCTGTTTGTTTCAGTGGTCTCAGATATTAGTGGGTTACCAGGAACAGTAAGGTAGAAATCCACTGGGCTTTACTCATTTCAGGGTGAATTCTTTGCTTATTGTCTTGTATGTGACCTGACCACAATACAAAAGGCGAGTTAGGTGGCACAGCAGTTAATGCCCAAAGAATTTAAAACTATAATGACTTGCATTTCAACATATTCTTGAATGCAGCAAAGCCATTACAACTGATTAATATACTCAATAATACAAGTGAAAAGAATCATTACTGTGTTAACCACCATGGACCAATTAAAGGGCAACTAGTAACATTGTATATAGGCTTTGTTAATCAATCAGTTAAAAAGTATTATTTTCCATAGCCACAGGAAAATTAGTAGTAATATCTAGCCACTTGAAAATACTTAAATAAACCAAATATAGATATGTTGAATTTTTAAAGCAAGGAAAAATTTTCAGAAGTAACTACTTTATTAGTTAAACAAATGTAGCTAAAAAAAAGTTTAAAATTGCTCCCTTCTCCCCAGAAAAACTTTACCAGGTGTTTTGAGCCAGTTCAAACTTAAGCCAGTTGAAAACAAGTTTTTCCTGGCTGAGGTTCAGGATTGTGGTTTTTTTCTTTCTTTTTGTTTTTAATGTTATTTCCCTTTTTCTTTTGTCTTATTTCCTTTTTTCTTTTATGCTCTTGACTGTCTCGTTTCTTTACTTCTCTGGTTTTTTGTTTTCCCTTTTTCTTTTTTTTTTAGTTTCGGGTAGGGAGTGGGAAATGGTGGTATTAAACTTAACATGGCACTTTTGTGTATGTTATGTCCTATCGAATGTGACATAGGGAGTATAGTTTTATTTTCGTAACAGAAAAGATGACCTTTTACTGGTTGCATGGAATTTACAATGAAATATAAACTCCCTCCATGCTGATGTACCATAAAAATCTCATATTGTGTATTGCAGGGTAGACCAAAATTCAGTCTGTATGTATTAGTATGTATGTATTAACATGACAAATGTAATAGAAGCATAGAGATAATGGCCAATAGTCAAATGTGTTACATGTAAATTCTAAATCATTGCAATATAATGCAACATTTTTGATAAATTTGTACAGATCTGTGTGTGCACACGTGTAAAGGCATACATACATACATACGTATATATAATATTAATGCAATTTCACTTCCCTTTCTTCAAGGCTAGAACATTTCTGAAAACAAGTCAACAGACATGGAGCAATACCTTTGAAAATAAATAGATTTTGAAAACTACATTGTAAAAGATCTTTTGACAATTATTTCCTCTCTTTATGACCATAAGGTTCTTCAAACCTACACCTGTATTTATTACTTTCCTTTAAGGTTTCATATTTTCCCCCATGGATTGTTTTTATTTTTATTTACTAGGAAAAAACTCAAAGTTGTTTTTGAAATCAGATGATTATATTTCTAAGTTTTTTGCTCTATGCTGGTTTAATTCTTCAAAATTCTGCCTTTCATTATGTGTGATAAAGGAGAAGGAAACCCTTGTCTTTTGAAAGCTTTATCTTAGAAGGATTTAAATCTTTACTTTATACTTTGCATGAGATTTGCACACAGTATAAAAGCTGTATCTCTTCCTCTACTATTGTCCCTTTGGGCTTTTGCATGTGGACACTGAAATTTTGTAGCTTACAAAGAATCATTTATCATATTTAAGCACAGAGTAGCTTCCAAATGTTATTATAAAAGAAATAGGGTCACTGCTGTAAACTGTTAGGCCTTATTTGATTTTTCAATACCTCTCTATTTAATTATATTGTTGAAAATTTCTTGTCCATGCTTTCTGATTATTGTTAAGGATAAATGCTTGCCCTCTTGAGGTTATAGTTTTTGTTTTCTATTGTGCTAATTTTCCTTTTCTAGCATGGCCATCTGAGAATTTAAATCAATGAACAGAGTGCAATATTTTCAAGTCCTTTTTCCCCATCAACTTGAATCCTTTTTTTCTCTGCAGTTAAGGAGAACTGCAGATTATCTATTGGCACTTAAAACTTCCAAAAAGCTCCCAATACATTTATTCTCATTAAATTACCTTTGTATTAGAGATGGCCCACTAGCTGATCCTTCCTTCCAACTGGCAAGTTCAGTGAGAAAAAGTGTCAGTTTTATCATTTTTATTCTGAACTCTACTCATTTTATTTATGAATAGTTCCCACAGAAGTAATTTATAAATGGTATTGCCTATAGGACATGTATCCCGCTGCTGCTTTTGAGGACTCACAAATGACTTAAAGGGATCCTATTTTTACTGCCTTTCCCAGCAATTTTCATATCAAACACTCTCAAACTACAGACAAAAATCTGCTTAAACTGTTTGTCTCCTGCCAGCTCTACTTCAGCTCTGAGGGTTGAGCTGCAGTTCCTCTCTATTTAGTAATACTCACTAGTAATAAAACGTTAACAGCTTTACACTTATTTGCAAAATTTAGTTGTTCTCTTCATATTTATGGATTTCAAATTAAAGTTTCTAATTTATACTAGTTCAAAATGGAACTATTTCAAGGTAGCTGCATACTTGTGTCTAAGTCTTTAATAGACTTTTTTCTTACTTCCTAAACTTGATACTATGAGGTAATTTAACAAAGAGCAGGAAAAAAAGAATAAGGAAAGGTTACTAAAAGATCCCAGAAGCATTTATAGAAATTCCTAACTTCAGAGAAAGAAAATAGATGCACTAGCTTGGATGTTCAAGGGCCCACAGCTGGTGGCGCCTTTCAACAAATAAGCAGGCACGCAGCCACAGATACTTAGCCAACAACAAGCAAAAGAACATTGAGATCTCTACTTCTCTCTGAAATTAGGCATCATTAATCAATGAGTTCAAATATTACTGAGGTGTCAGAATGGGAGGGGGCAGGCAGCCTATGTTAACTATGTTATTGCATAGGCCTTATTTTTATCCAAAATCAAGTTCTTGAAATAGTAAAAGTATTTGTTGAAACAGTGAAAAAAAAACAGACTAGCATTTTCCAAAGGTGAATTCACTTGAATTGAAGAAAATAGCGGTGCTCCAGTGCACAAAGACAGCAAAGAGAAGGAAAAAATTTTCATGCTTTAGACATACAGCTTATTCTCAGTCTGCCACAAGCATATTTTATCACCTGAATACCTCTTAGTAGTCTACTGCTCTGTAGAAAGCAAATTTCCTACCACTGTTTTTAAAAAATCTATCGTGATGGGGCTCTTTGGAAAGATTGGGGTACTTTTTGAAAATAGAGGAAATGGTTTGAGACAGTCTTTTCTATCTCAAAGGTATATAGCACAGTACCATAAACATTGTTTCCATATCCCATGTTTCATTATATCAGATATTCCTGTGTTCTTAGAACCTTGTTTGGGTTTCTAGACAAGAATATATCTCTTTTCCCTTAAATTAAGACCTCACCTTCCTTGTACAGCTGTTAAGTCTATCTAGTTTCTGTTGCAGGAGATTACCTCCTGACAGCAGAATTTCATTGAGCTGGCTCTGAAAGCCCCTCAGAGATATAACAGAAAACATCCCTTTGACTAACAGAGATCTCTTCTCATGTTATCAGCTGGGGAAGGGAATATCTCATGGCTTCAGAGAGCTTTACAGGGGCCACTGAATGCCCAGTAAAGCCCACAGTTTTCTTCTGCCCTAGAGAATCAGCAGTTACAAAATCTGCTTGAAATTCAACATCGAATTCAAACTCATAAATTTACATCCCTACACATAAGTTCCCACATGCATATTAGGAATCTAAGCTCCTGTTAAAGTTGTTGTAGATTTATTTTCCAATGTTTTGAACTTGGTTTGTACAATGGAAATAGGGATTTTATTAGTGAGACTCCACTGTAAGTACCCTTCAGAGCCATTACTCAAAGGATATAACTTCTTATAGCCCCTGGTAACTACATGTTGACAATTTTGCTAGTAATGTAATAGCTTTTGCTTTTAGTTGTGGAATTCAATGGCTCAGTTCCTATTATGGCACCCAAATGAGCAGCTGCCATATCTGCATTTAATATGGTTCATGAATATGGAACAAAAGCTAAAACTCAGTTAGATTACTGATAGAATCCTGTATAACCAAATTTAATTTAATAGCAACTCACAGTTTATTGGAAAGAAAATCAACTATTATCAGACTTTCTGTTTAATTGTTAGTTTAGGCACCCTAAAATTTCTGGTTTTGATATAAAAGGGGAGCATATTATTTTGAATTCTAAATTATAGCATTTATTAAGTGGGAGGAGAGCAATATAGCATGATTAGGATGCAGACTCAATCTCTGTGAAGGCAAACTTCTGTTGTAGTTTACTTTGATTTTCTCTCAATATTTGTATTTCCTGGATGAACAAAGAAATAAAGATTTGTAATCGGGTTCCTAACTAGGGCTACAAAATATTATGAAGGTAAGGTCTCTAGTCACTGTGTTAACTGCTGGAGTATTCTCTGTTAAGTGCAGGTAACCATTAATATTTCAGGAAGTTATTCTGTTAACTCAGTCTCGATATTGTGAGATTCATCCAGCCTTAACCAAAGGAGTCTTTACACTACGCACGAGGATAATCTAGCATAAAAATTGCAGCAGGGTAGTTTTTAAGGGAGGATACGCAAAGTACAATTACCTCAAGTATTTACAGAAACAAGTTATCTTAGTGGAGCTAACAGAGGCTACGATATAGTCGGAAAAAGAATCCAAACATTCATCAGGACTTATGAAATTAAAAAAACCCTCTAAAGATGCTTTATAATTATTAAATGTATATTATTTGCACATATCTTTACAATTTTTTGCCTATAAATGTTGTACCAATTGATGTGTTAAATATTATTTTATAATCAACAATTAAACAAAACAATCACTTCTTAATAACAGTCTGCTATATTTCACAGTGAATTGTAATTATGTAGTTAGAATACCACTGCACTATTTTATGAGACTGTAATTTGTTCCAGAATGGGTAAACTATAAGACCAAGTTATAAATAGGCCCATGTGATGAAGGGATGAAAATTGTTTCCTCATAAAACAGCGCAGAGGAATTGGTGTCTCTACTACACTGAGAGGTCTTATTCTTTTAAAAAGTATGTCCCTGACAATGCTGGGTCTTTTTATTTGTTGTTCCATGCTAAGATGACTCACAAATGTCCTGTCACAGCTTTGGTGGAAGTGTTGGGCATTTACCAGGACACTCTGTTCTGTAATCCTGTCTGAAACAGAAAGCCTAAAGACCGGAACACCTGATTGATTTCTGTCCTCACTATCATCAATTAGTTTAATAAGAGATATCATTCCTTTCAAACTTCAAAAAATTGCACTACAGTTCAGGCATATATAAATCACAGATCTGGTTTCCTTTAGGCTAGATAATAAACAAAACTAATGTAAATCTAACTACCTAGACAATTATTTTAAAATATTAAGGTAATTTATAGAATCTATATTTTGCTGCTGCAACCTGGAAAGGAAAAAAAAAATAAGAAAAAAGTGGGGAAAAAAAAAGAAAAAAAAAAGAAAGAGAGAAACTTTTAGTCTTCAAATGCTGGTTTTTCCAATGCTCTGTATTTCCTTGCTTGACTGTTTCTGTACCTTTTTATCATTGTTATGAAATAAATAATCTTATTTTGAAATACTTTTATCCTCTTATTATATCTTAGTAAGGATTGAAATATAAGTTTCTGGTTGCATTCTGGCTTCTTTCCAACACAAAAGCATTACAAAGTTCTGTATGGTTGAATTAAAAATCTAGGGGAAAAAATGCTTTGACTTCTGAGAGACAGCTGGCTGGGAGCACTCTGAATGTTTAGATAGTTGTGCTGTTCAGACAAGCAGAAATGTTTATTAGATTTAAGGCTGTCTTCTAGCAGCAGTAAGTGAATGGATTTTTCAGGAAAATCTATGAACAAAATTTCTGATCACTAAAAATGTTTTGAGAACTCCACTCCCTTTAGCTGTGTTATAAGTGTCAGGAGTAAAATTCACATAAATAAAAAAGAGCTAGAGCTTATTTGCAATCATAAGTTCACATATTCTGAACTTCATTCACAATGAATACTTTTGCATGAAATTTGACCCTTTTTTTCTGTACTTAAAGGAGAAAATCATAGGCAAGGTAAGTACTTTTAAATAGCTGAAAACCTCAAACATCAGAAAACTACCAATTTAGAGCATATAGGGTTCATATATGGTTCACCTTGCTCTGTGTTGGTTGGTAGCTTTTATCCTTAAAAGTATGCAGAATTCATTGATCAGGTGTTTGAGTTTTATCTGTACATAGGTAACTCTCTTCAACAGGTTCCTAATTCTGCTGTAAAGCATACAGAAATCATCTCACCTACATGTCTCTGCAGGTATTCCTACCCTTACTGAACTTTTCAAGTTTCACAGGGTTTGAGTGGAAAATCAATGGTATTTTATACATAAATTAAGAACAATGGAAGGCCTCCAGGAAATTAATTCTGGTGTAATTACAGCAGTGAACTGTATTTTTTAATCAACAAGATTAAAGGTAAAACAGAGAAAACAAAGCACCATTCATTCTATGGAAATTTTGAGTTTGGAAATTGATGGGTCAGTACAAATTCATTGCTTTTATAAATTACTGGCATGAATGAGAAAGTGATTATTTGGAATAAAATAATGTGTAAAATGTTTGTAACAAAGGAAGACTTCTTTTAAGACTTTCCTTAACAAAGGACTTTTTTTTAGAATGTTGCCCAGAAATGCAATTTTGTTTGTGTTTATCTCCTCCTAGAATACAGGAGGAGATAATTTAAAACAGGGGCAATCTTTCTGTCTAAACTAGTTTAAATATATCTCAAAATTCTCATAATACTACTTGAATATAACTCATATTTCTAACACATTTCTAACACAGAGCGGGTAAGGAGGTAGCTTATAAGTAACCAGCTACTGAAGATCTAGACTTTCCATATAATCTTACTTACATAAACAAAAGACTTGTATTCATAGACTACAATAAGTTACCCTTTTCATTCAAGGTCAAAAAAAAGTCCATTAATTTATTATTTCTATATGTATTTATAAATTATTTTACTTATTTCATAATTTTATTTTGAGAATAAGGTGTAGGATTTTATTTTTTGACTTTGTGTTGTTTGAGGTTTTTTACTGTAGAGTTACTAGAAAATCAGGATGTATGAAATCTAAG
>VWZV01005090.1:0-16553 GCA_013397155.1 Irena cyanogastra
TTAAATAATTAATAAATAATTAAATGAGAGTTTTATTCCACAAATATTTAAATTACTTTAGAATTTGTTTTACCTGATGAAAGGTGTTTTATTTTCTTGTGGAAGTTTCACCAAGTTATCTTATAAATGGGAGATTAGCAATCAAAATATAGGAAGTTTGATTTTGCTTGCCACCTAGATTTATTGAAGAAATATTTGAATGGATTACTAAGGTGAATTATAACATGAATATTTTTTCTGCCTTATTTATGTGCAATAATTCAGAAGGAAAATAAAGCATTACTTTTTAGGATTGAGACAAGTTTTTATTGTTCAGTCTTTCAACCACTTCACCTGTAATCTGCTAAAGACAAAAAAAATTACTGTTCTTCATATTAAACTTTATCTTAATACAAAGTAATTTCTAAATCCATTGTAAGATTCTTCTAAGAAACCTAAGATATCTTTGCAGGTTGAAAAGGGATCCACACAAAATTATACTCTTGTTTTGATCCTGAACTTCTAAATTTAGAGCAAAATCTTGTCAAAAGTCTATTTTCTGTCATGACCCCTTTACACAGTCTTTCTGATGGTTGCTTTGGAAACATTATGATTGTTTTATTAATTAATTATATGGGAGTGGTTTTCTGTGAATTTGTTTATTGGTAATGATAAAAACTTGGAAAAAATTTTTTTGCTTTTTTATTTCTGTAATGTGGTGTTGATTTTCCTGTTTCTTCAGTAAATGAAGCTTCTATCACAGTAAATAACTAAAGCTGTTCAATTTTAATAGTCTCTGAAAATGAATAGCTGTCTCAAATTCAAGCATAGACACTCTGAAGCTGCTTCCCTATCATCACATTATTTTAACAAGCTTCTCAGAAGATGGCTGTAGAAACTTACCTGTATACCTGTATTTGGTACAAAAGTGAGTTGCTAAAAAATTCCATCTAAAGAATGCAGTAATCAAATAAAACCAGTAATGGAAACTTTAAATACCATGCTTAGCTGAAATACCTTGCTTGGCTTCATGGTTTTAAGATTGTTCCTTTACCTGGATAATTAATTCTAGAATGATCTCATTACAAACTTTGCGCTTGATGTTACAAGAGAAAGAGACATTTTTGTAGCCGTGAGATATGACATCAACTTGATCGTTGGTTTTCAGTACAGGGAGCCCTTAAGTTCAGTAAAAGCATGTGAGCCAAATCCCAGACTTTTATTCTATTGTTAGAAGCAAAGGACTATAAACATACTCAGTTGGAGCAATTAAGCCTTAATGCATCCGGGAGGAGTCCAGCAGAAATGCAGAATAATGCAAGTAGTATTAATTAGCTGGGTCATACGTCAGACATTTTATGGTTGCCCAAAATACAGGTATGTGCCACTTCTTAAGAGCTCCCCAGAGTCCTTGTGAATCATTACTGGAGAAGATTTTGCATTTCCTGTTCCCAGACTGTCCTGCCTACCCTGCGTAGTTTTGTCCTGGGACTTACCAAAATTAGGTTGCTATTACAGTTAATAATAAATCTCCTGATCTTTGAACTTAATTGCCTTCCTTAATTTTTCTTATCTCTCTTAAATGCTCCTAAACCCAGATGAAATAATAGTCTCACTGTCACTTTTCAAGATGTCACCTGCGTGTCATTTCAGTTTCACTGCTTCAGTTCCCAATGAAGCTGCAAGTGAAATTCAAATGTAATAAAAATGAATGATTGTCCATCTATTTATCTGTTGTGCAACTGTGGTAAAAAAGAAAGAAAAGCACCTTAGTTTTATTCTTTGTGCATAGTTTTGTCTTCACAAACTAGTACAGACTGTTTTCTGACACTGACACAGTAATGAATTACGCTGAAAATAATGTGTACCGTGTGAATCAATACCAGATTCCTGGAGCATTAAAATTGCCATTAGAAGCAACTATGCACTTTGACTTTTTCTATTAAGTTTAGGAAAAATTCCAGCTTTTTTTTCATCTCCTGGTTTTGCAACTTATCACAGTCCTCATCAGAAACAACTAGAAATCCGCATTCATTTAGTAGTACGTCTTCCATACTCCTTCACCATGCATTTTTCTTATTTTCTGAGGTATTTAAGTAAAATTCATGTATATTGACAAAGGTTATTTATTCTGACAAAGAAACAAAAAATCTTAATTTAGCATCATACTTAGCTATGATTTCTGACATTGCTGGCATTGCAAAGTAAGGTACACAATAAAGCAAACAAAAATCTAGGTTTAAAAAGACATGTTGCCGGATGCCAGGGAAATCATCGAGTGAAGGCTCTATTTTATGTTCTTCTCACTTCACCTGTAAAAATGGCCACATCTACAGCCTTCTGGATGCACTTACTGTACCTTTCTAGAGGAGAGGGGATGAGAGAGAGGAGAGGAATATCACAATTCGGTGTCCAGTTTTTTCCTGAGAGAATGTTTCTGACTGAAAATGAGCAGACAGTTGCAGATGACAATCCTCTATACAGAACCTAAAGGCCAAAGTACAGAGAGGAATAAAGAGAACATGTTCTTTCCTAGGAGCCTAGAGGGAACCCTTGGGATTAAGTGAATTTATAAACAGGTGAGGTACTACCTTCAGTTTCATTTGTATCGTGTCCATTTATATTATATGTACCTTAAGCAAACCCTTGTTGAAGCATAATCTTTGGGTAGACTGATCTGATCTAAAATGTTATTTTTGTGTTACCTCTGGTTTCTGTACTTCTGTATTCCTTTATAAGGCTATGTCATTCAGAAATACATGAATTTCTAGCAAACCTAGAGAAACTTGTTAGAGCTAAAACAAAGCTATCTTTTCTACTTGTAAAGGTACATGGCAGTGTTGGAGAGCCCTGGTGGATTTGGGTAGAAGACCCTACTAATGATCACATTTATCATTCCGAGTACTTCATCATTCAAAAGAAACAGGTAATGGACTTCATTCAGAATCTCACAGCAAGACAAACACAAAGTTAGTGAGATGTGGATTTGTCAGGTCAAACAGTATTTTGACCTAAGCAGATTTTCAAATCAGCAGTACAGCTTTCAAATTCAGATGTACTTGATCAGCTTGGACTTCCACATCAACGTTTTCTAAGCTCAAATGTCCCTTTTTCCTCTTCCTTCTTTGCTGGGACAGTTACTTTCAGATGATACAGAAAGACAGTAATGGTTTTGTCTGTTAAAGAGCAAGATGAAGAGCCAGCCTTATTTTTATCTTTTGAAGACTATGGAAAAAAAATCATTCCAGGCACTAAAATATTTTATAAAGATGTAAATATTTGCACACATGCTTTATTGTTTTGTGTTAGCAATGCTTATGGAAGTGAGGCAAACTATGATTTTTCAAGTTACTGATTTTTCTGTGCAGTAATTATTCTCTGTATGTTTGCACTAGGTCATTAGTAAAGAACCTCAGCTGCTGGTGTTCACAATCCCAATTTTTGAACCTCTTCCTTCTCAATATTACATTCGAGCTGTGTCTGATAGATGGCTAGGAGCAGAGGCTGTATGTATCATAAATTTTCAACATTTGATTCTTCCAGAGAGACATCCTCCCCACACAGGTAACTTCAAATTTGATCATTTTGCTTTAATTGATATTGCTCATATTGGGGTTTTTTTGGTAGCGCAATAAGACTCTTACTTCTGCTTCATTTGAGAAAAATTTATGGAATTTCACTTTGTGATATTTCTTCTCCAGCTTTCTAAGCTTTTCAATTCCTGAACAAAATGCAGGAATTTTGGTTTCATCTCAGTGTAATACCAGCCTTTTAGTTTCTCCAGATTCTCTATAAACCCTAAGAAAACTGAACCAACCTGTCATATAAAACTAAGCAAATCTCTGTGTTGCGGAATGTCTTAGCTTAGTGCTTGCAAGCATTACCTTTCTTCTGGACTGGCTAAAAATAATCTTAGACTGTCTAAATAAATGGCATTTAGCAAAGGACAAACAGTGATAATTTTGAAAATATGCAATGTTTTACTATTTTTGCTGAGATATGTTTATCATAGCAAGTTCTGTTACAACACTGAACATAACATTTCGTCTCATCAAGTTGTGGCCCTCCCCTCCCCCTCCTTTTTCAACACTTGGCACAGAAGCATATGTTTGTGTTTTGCTTCTTTTTTTCTGGATACATAAATTGCTTTATACATTCATTGGGCCTGATGTCATTGTAAAACCTTTCCTCTGTAATTACATTTGGCTCATCTAGCAGTCTGCTGAGCGCCTTCAGAAATGCACAGTTCTCATACGGTGTTGTCCTTTGGCATGCATAAATTCACATGTGTTTGTGAAGTGTTTAGCTATTGTTACACTGTACCTACGCTGTCTGGAAAAGCATGTGTAACCTTTTTATCTAATTGACTGATCACTGACTACTATTCAGAAGAAACAGAAAGATATTTACACATCACCAGTTATGGAGACTCCAGGATTTATGGTAATTGATTTCAATTCCCATCTGGTTCCCACTCAACAATGAAGTACGTAGAGGCTCTGCTAGGCAAAAAACCCCTTCTTTCTCCTCAACAGAGCCCAAGAAATCACTGTTTCAGTGGGAATGATAAAACAGCCATAAGGTACCAGTGAAAAGCATGTGAAGAATATTAGGCATCATTGCCTCAGTAGATTTTATGACTCCCATATCATACCTTAATGTGAAGCACCCTGAAAAGACAAGGAGACCTCCAGCCACAAAAAAAAAACCAAACCCAAACTTCAAAGCAAGCATCTGCATAGCAGAATCACTGCAGTCTCCTTAATTTGGTAGGGTTCCAAATCCAATCTGGTTATATATATCATCTTCCAAATTCCACAATCTCTAATTCTTTGGATAGCAGATGCCCTCAAGATACATTGAGAATCATATATTGAAAAGCTGTTTGTTTATTTATTAAGATTATGTCTTTAATTATACATTTAAAGGATAAGATGCAAAATTTAGCTGTACTCATCTGATTTGTATTACTCCATCAACTTGGAAACTCCAAAGAATCCTCCCTTCTTAAAGAGATTTTTTCCCTTGAACTTGAAATACTCCACATTCTGTTATCATAAGAAGCTGGACATACATTTCATCTAATACAGTGTGTTTAGGACTTACTACAAATGGATAAAAAGAAAACAGGTATAAGAAAAAGATTAATATATGCAAATAGCTGGTTCACAGCTATCAGAGTACTTCAAAAATTACTTGCAGAAGTATTTCAGAGCTATAAAAACAACTTTTCATTTTTCTCCATCAAAGTGAACAATTACCTAAATGTGTACTCTCTGGCATATTATGTACTAAGTAAAACATTTTTCATTGTAAACTGTTTTTCACTAAATTACTGGTTAATATGTTTATCTTCATAACAAGTTATGTCATGTCATGGCATCTCTTGTCATGCACTTACGATTATTTTGTGGTTTTAGAGCTTCTGGATCTTCAGCCTTTGCCTATCACAGCCTTGGGACATCCTGAATATGAAGTCCTGTACAAATTCACACACTTCAACCCTATTCAGACACAGATATTCCATACTCTTTATCACACAGACTGCAATGTTCTTCTTGGAGCTCCTACAGGTTCTGGAAAAACGGTTGCAGCTGAATTAGCCATCTTCAGAGTTTTTAACAAGTATCCCACATCAAAGGTTTGTAAAATAGGTTTACTAGAATCATTTTGTTATGAGCATTTTTTCAGTAATAAAAAAGTCTAGAAGAAGACTATGGGGAACTGAATTTTACTTTCTCCAGTTTATATGTGTGTGGATACAAAATGGTAGTGCATTATGGATGTTATTCTTTTATTTCAGCTATTTATTTTAATCGGTTGACAGATAGAGTTAAATCTACAAAAATGACATGCAGGCATGCTGGATTTCCTTTTTTTCCTTACTTAACAGCATTTCCTGCTTTAAGCTCCTACTAGCAGTGATACTGTTTTATAGCTATTAGTTCCCTTCCATGTGAGTATAACTAGCCCAGTCTCTCTATTATTTAAACAAATAAGTTACAATTAATTACTACAAGCCATTTTTCTGTTCCAGCTCCCCCCTGTGTTTTAAATTGCCTAAGAGTTGAACAACTCACCTTTTAGAGTTTTGTTTTCTAAGTGAATATATATCTGCTTCTGGACTTAGCCATATTGTCTTAGTTAACCACATTTTAGCTTTAAAGTCTTTCAAAAAGGTCTTTGTATCCGACTGGGAGATTTTAAATAAAGTATAACCTTTCTATTAACAGAAATTTTACATAAATTCCTTAGTCATCTTTGAATTTAAATATCTTCGTGTAATTTCTTAGTCCAAGTGAGGTAAACAAGTCATTCATACACTTTCAACTTACCTGTGAGACATAAAAAGTAGCCAGTTCTCAAAGGAATATGTGTTTTAGATTTTAATAAAGCTGGAAGCCTGGCTATATGTTTGGAAGAATGTATGTGAACTCCTCATGTAGCAGTTTCTTCATGTTCAAGAGCATTAGAATTTTTAACCATAAATCTATAAGTAAATATGTTTTGTATATGTGAGCATATTCCCCTCTACACTGCAGGCTTCTTTGACAAAAATATTGTGACATTTTGCTTAAGATAATCAGCTTTTTTATTTAATTGGTAGTGTTTTAATAATTCAATGACGTAACTAGAAATTGGGTAAGATATTGCTTGCTAGAAATTCAGATTATTTCTGTACCAGAATGTTAACGTGCATATTTTATAGTCATGGCAAAAACACCCATTATTTACATAAGTGGGTGTTGATTTTAAAAGGGGTGATAAATACTTCAATTTCAAGAAATTATTCTTTATCTGAATAATCTTAATTGCTCAGGGAAAAAAAACATTATTTTCAGGTATTATGTCTGTTTTAAATGTAATCCTGCTTTAGGTCATTTCAGGAACTCAGATATTTTTTATTTTATGGATTATGAGTATGTTCAAATCTCACAAATACCATGTGTTGTATGTACACTTTAATAAAGCTGTCTTGTTTTACTTCTAGTTTTGTGCCTTTTCTTTTGCAGGCAGTGTATATTGCACCCTTAAAAGCACTCGTCCGTGAGAGGATTGAGGACTGGAAAGTTAGGATTGAAGAAAAGCTTGGTAAAAAGTATGTTTCTCCTTACCTAATCAGAGAAATGAGAAGCTAAAGAGCAGCTCATCAAGTATGAGTAAAATCTCAAAATACTTATGAGTATTTCAAAAAGGGTTTTGGTTTTATACTGTCCTTCAGATTTCTCCTACTTGAAAAGTTCTATCAATAGTCACTGATAGATCAAAACTGAGATCAAAAATGATAGATCAAAAGTGATAGATCAAAATCAGAACTAAGAAAGGGATACACTTTGATACCCAGCTATTTTAGTTCTCATTCCTTGTCAGTATAAAAAATACAAAGCTCAGATTTCACTCCACAATATCCTTGGAAATTGAAAATGTAAGTCAAACTAAGCTCTCCTTAGAAACCTCAGCCGTAAGGAACATACAGGACTTGCATGAACTGTATAATAGTAGTCACACTATGTCCTTCATATATAAATTAATATAATTTTATTCCTTGGTAATAATTTCTTGCTGATCTTCCCAGGTGTTTGAGTTCAGCCATTACTTTATGATCTATAAGGTATATCAGTCATATTGACGTTTTCCAAAATTATAGTGTCCTGAATTAAAATTTTTATGCATAGGATGCATTATTTATGGCTTTCACCTTCCCTAAATATAGTCTTCTCCCTAAGTTAAGCTGAAAGCACACCACAAGAGAAAGAGATGCTACTCTGTGTGCATGAAATTATCAGTAATATTCCTGTTGTTATCACAGAAATGAGATAAAATATTTTAGGGTACTGTTTCTTTTTTTGAAATTTACAATTACTTGTGACTAAAATCTTTAAGAGAATATACACATTACTTTGAGGAATTTTTGTTTGATGTTCAGCTGGATTTAGAATGTGTCATTGAAATGTCTAAAACCCATTATAACAGATCCATCTAAAATGATGGGTCATCACAAATGCTGCAAACAATTGGAAAAAATCTGCTAATCTTCAAAAAGTAATCTCAGGCTAATCCCTGCACCAGTCTTAATGGGCCTTCACCAACAAATACACACTGCATTACACACTGCAGTTTAGCCTCATTATTCAAACCAGAGATCTATGCAGAACAGCAGGCAGCAACTTGGTAGCCTCCATGAAAGCTTTCATCCTGTCTGGGACAGGATGTTATGGTTCACATTACATCATACCAGTATTATGTTTTCTTCATTTTGAAGAACTAACTGTTGGTTGGGACTCATATTCGTCTTCTTCTTTTTGTATGGTTTTGCCAAGGAATGGTATTTGGTATTTATATGGTATTTACTAGGAAAACAAAGAGACAAGTTTATTTACTTAAAACAATTGTGAAAATCCTGTTAAATGTATTTGACAAGAAGGAAAATTACTTTGCTTAATTTTGTTTCTTTCCTCTTTTAAGAATTTAAGTTAAGGCGTAACTATTTCAACATTAAGATGTTTTAAAGCTTTATAAAGCCAAGCCATTGTCCTTGATTACAGGGTTGTAGAATTGACAGGAGATGTGACTCCTGATATGAGAGCTATTGCCCAAGCTGACCTGATTGTTACTACCCCAGAGAAGTGGGATGGTGTCAGCAGAAGCTGGCAGAACAGAAGCTATGTTCAGAAAGTTGCCATTCTCATCATAGATGAGATCCATCTTCTAGGTGAGCATGTTTCACTGCTTTTGATCAGAATCATTGCTAAATTTGAAGAGGTGTGCTGTTACTTATGATGTGAATATACTTCTTGACATCTGAACCTTTCCTTTTTCTCCGTTTTTCCATTTAATTTTCATTTACTAGGGGATGAGAGAGGCCCAGTATTGGAAGTCATTGTGTCTCGAACAAACTTTATCTCATCTCACACTGAGAAGCCAGTAAGAGTAGTTGGTTTATCCACAGCTTTAGCAAATGCCAGAGACCTTGCTGACTGGCTAAACATTAATCAGGTATGAAAAAGTCTTCAAAAATGGATATGTGTTTTGTCATGCAGAAAAGCAAAATAGCAGTTGGTAAGATAATTCAAGGTTAAACTTGAAAAAATCTTCTCTTGTAGATGGGTCTGTTCAACTTCCGACCATCAGTGCGCCCAGTTCCTCTGGAGGTGCACATCCAGGGCTTCCCTGGCCAGCATTACTGTCCTCGCATGGCCAGCATGAACAAACCTGCTTTTCAGGGTAGGCAACAAGCTCCTGGACCTTTTCCTTCTTTCTCTGAAAGAAAAAGGGACTTTACACAGTTCATTTGCAGCACATTTGCAACATGTGTTACTGTATGTACTCTTGGCATGTATTGGGAGAATCTGCTCTGCTAATGGCCCAGAGCTATTTGTCTGAAACATAAAGTGTGCTGCAAATGCAGCATGTAACAGAGGAATGTAATGTATTTAGAACAGAAGAATAAAATCAGTATTAGTGAAGGGGAAATAAAATGTGTTTTCTCTTAGTGTTTGACACCAGAAAGAAATATTCGTGTAAAAATATTTGAAATTTAGAAAGCAATAAAACCATTCATATTATTAATCTGCTGAGGTATTTTCATATGGACCACTGGATGTAAGCATTAAAAAAATTGCGAACAGAAGTTGCAAGTCAGGCTAACCTCCTATAATTCTAGTTTCAAAGCAATAACCATAAAATTCAGAATTTGTAGTGCATCCAGATATGCTTCTGTTTCCAATTTTTTATTTTTAACCAAGCTGGCAAGCAGTATAGATTTAAGAAAGGCTCTCTTGCATTTTATTTGAACATGTTTTGTTTTGGTTACATAAGGAATATTTATTATATCAATTAAAAATAACCTCCAAAATAAATTTTGTGGTGTGAACTGCTGTTGATTGTGAGGTGACATTTGTGAGGGGACTTTTTAGCTGCTCTAATTAGCCTTATGACAGAAGGAAAGTATTGATTGTGGACTAGAGACCAATCTTGACAGCTCGGATTATTTACACCTCCACAAGAGCATTGTACAAAAACACTAATGAACAATAAATCTGTCTTGGGCTGTTCTGCTACACCTGTTCCTGAAGCAAGAAAAATCCATTAGATGTTGGGCTTTTAAAATATTTAGATATATTGGCATATATAGTTGTAAGATATATATACACATGAATTACCCTATTTCAATAATTTCACAACAGCATTGCATGTGTATATGCAGGAGCACATGCTGGGTAGTATTCATGAACTGCAGAATAATATGTGCTGGTGGGCAGTATGAAATAGTTTTCAGAAATTAACAATACATAAATTTAATTGCTTGAATGAGAATTACATGAGAAAACACACAAACGGGTTTATAAGTGGTTTAGAGAGAGTATTTGAAATTCTAGGTACACCTGTTTGTACTTCTAGTGCTTGTTGATGTTAGAAAATATGTATAAATATGATTTATTGCGTGCTCTGTTCCCGACTTGTTTGACATGATACAGTCAAGGTTATTTTAGCATTTTCATGGCAGTACTTATTCCTGAGACCATAAAAATTTCACTGCAACCTGAAACTTTGCAAAGATGAGCTGAGCAAGAAAATGCTATTTAAAAAAGTCCTAAAATCTAATTGGTTTAAATATATCATAATTGGTTTAAACATATTGGACTAGTTAGTTGGCACAGAAACAAAGTTCTCTTGTACTGTAATGCCCACTTTCACAGCAGCCATTGAAAAGTCACTTTCTACATTTTTACCTTTTCTGATATTGGTAGATTGAAGTGATCCTCTGTAGGCTGAAATGAGTTTATGCAGTTTGAGCTGTGGGTCAGGCAGAAAGCAAATTTTAGACCTTCATGGCACTGAGTCTGAGACAGCATACCCCAACAGTGTATAAAAAACATTAACATGCTTATTAGTCTGAGATAGAGAAACTCACAAGCTTGAAGTCTAGAAAGCTTGTTTAGGTTTTGTGGTGTTTTGTTGTTTCGGTTTTTTTTTAATAACTGGTTCTCTTAATTAGTTTACAGTGTTCACTGAAATAGCTGAAGGGAAATTGAGACTCAGCTAAGCATAGTTTTACAGCCTTTGGTTCAGAGGTGGTGTATTCTCACCTCAGTTGTATCCATCCAGCAGAATAGAGGCTTAGTAGACATACCTCAATGTCATCTGCAGGGAGGTCTATCAGCTGTCATGGGATTGCAAATAGAAACTGTCATTTTTGTCATTAAGGAGTCTAATTCTCAAATTCTGTTTTGCTCGACAGCAATTCGGAGTCATTCTCCAGCCAAGCCTGTTCTTATTTTTGTGTCATCCAGACGTCAGACAAGGCTTACTGCCTTAGATCTCATAGCTTTCCTAGCCACAGAGGATGATCCCAAACAATGGCTGAAGATGGATGAAAGAGAGGTAGAATCATTTTACCTTCCTTATTTGTGCTTTGCTTCTGCCTTATTGGTGTTTGTTTGAAAAAAAGTAATCTGAAACAAAAGCATCATTTGAGGGTAGATCTTGAAAGAGTTGTGCATATGCTAAATTTCCCTATGTATTAAAAGTAGCGACAGCATTAAGGCTATAGAAGCGTCTGTGCCGGAGCTGAACTTCAGAACACAAACTCTTTTATCTTTGTTTTTTCCTGCATATCTTATTAATGCTACTTCCATGGTCCCAGACAACATATATCACATGGTGCAAGTCTTTGATACCAAGATAAGACAAAGACTAAAAGAGGGCTAGTGCTCTCTAAAGTTTACAGCTAGGCATCTGTGACTTATAGATGTTGAGCTGAAATCTAAACCAAATCTCTTTCAGTGTTTTAAGAGAAAAATCATCCTTCTCATAAGATGCCTTATGTATATTCATTTGCATATATATGTGTGAATATATGTACCTATGTATATACATGCATCCATCTATATTCCTAGATAGATAGATATACTGCAGAACCAATCATTTAGCAATGGTTCAGTCTTGCATATCAATGATACAAAAAAAGTAAAGAAAGCTTCTGCCAATATCTTTGTTTTAAAAATATAAAGATTGCAAAGTCAAACACTTAGATGTTAAACAATGCTAGCAGAAAGGCTTATATTTTATTCTTTTTCAAGCAATACAATCTTTAATTGCATTTTATTCTTTTTTTAATCTTCTTTTGTTTACTGCAAAACGTGAATGATGGCTAAATAATAAACAGCCATTCAATATTCTCTTTTATCTGCATTCTTCAAACTGTATACCAGATTATATTTAATTCACTCAGTTCAGCACCTGCTCTGAATGCAGTATTATTTATTTCACTCTGCACTAATGGTCCTGATTATAGTATATCATTGCTGGAAAACAAGTTTTTCTGGTCAATATTCAGATTTTCTAGATTTTGGAGACTAGCTTTTTCTAATTATTGCAAATCTTTTATTAGGAAT
Organism: Irena cyanogastra; assembly: GCA_013397155.1. NCBI lineage: Eukaryota > Metazoa > Chordata > Aves > Passeriformes > Irenidae > Irena > Irena cyanogastra. The sequence continues at coordinate 12,378 of VWZV01005090.1, forward strand.
TTCTGTGATAATTTAGGGTCAAAACACAGCAAAATGCAGGAATCATAAATATAAAATCCAAGTTGAATACTGTATGAATATTTATATATCAACAGTTTTATTGGTGGTTGTACAATTATAAATCTTATATACTAAAATTAAAGGTTTCTAGATTATACTGTTTTTGTTTGCTTGTTCTTTGCCAAAAAATAAAATAGAATTTTTCAGAGATAAAGATAACATCTTTATGCTATCTGTTTTGGATGGATTTTAAAATAGAAAATGGCTGTCTTGGCTGATAAACCACTATTACTAAAGCATATATCAACTTGATGGTGCTTTTCTAGCTGTATAACCTCTGTTTAATGTTTCCTTGAACCTAAGAGAAACATTTCATATCCAAGTTATTATTACTTAGTAGAGTACTCTAGTACCTTGTGCTGGTTTACTGTAGTAATCTCACCTACAATTAGAATATGCACTGGGCAGCTTGCCCTGAATGACTTGCATTAATCTGAATCATTTCCCCATATCCTGGGAGCCACTGTTATTCTGAAAAGAATTGTAACTGAAGCTTCTTCACTTGTTGGAAAAGGGTTTTCTATTAGGAGTCTTTGAATTTCATGTTTCAGAATAAGCCTCTGAAGGTTTTGAGATAGGAGCCAACAAGGACAAGCAGACTTTGCATTTATTAGTTTAATAACATTTGCATATGATTTGTATTTGAATTAATAAGCTGAGTATTTGGAGCATGAGATACCTACCAAGTTACTCAGTTCTGATTACGTAAATGTAAAAGACCAAGGATTAAGTTCTAAGTTGTTATATCTTACCACTCTTATGCAGAACACAATTCTGTTTGAAGTACCCACAATTTCAAGTGGACATTTCTTTGGGCAATTATGGGACTAGTTTGTAGTTTTGTGTTTTAAATGAGCATGATTAGCCTGCGTTTCATTTGGCATTGAAGCAAAGTAGTAGTGCTACATGCATAGTATATATCCTACTCAATTCTTTGATAATAATCTAATAATAATAAAAACTAATCATAATTTAGGGGGGTTTTAATTTTAAAAATTTAATCTCAAGTAATATTAAAGTCAGAATTAGATGTAAGATAGACAAAATTCTCTCCAGACCGCTATAAAATTTTTAAGTTTCAAAAGTAGAACTAGCAAATACTTTATAGCAGGCATTCCATGTCTTAAACCCTTTTCCAAAATTTCTAGTGTTTCTCAATTCCATATGGGATTAAAATGGACCAGTCAGAAGAATTAAATTGTTCTTGCCTTTTAAACAACAATTTTTTTCCTGTCAGCTTTTCACATTTGTTTTTTTTTTTTTGCCAACCACTATTCCTTTAGGGGGACTTACAGACAAATTACTTTATTTTCAAAATAGTTTTAATTCTTAACTGTGAAGTATTTTGAGATATATGAGATTTTTCATGGGTGTATACAAAGTTAGCAAGCTGTACAGCAGACCGTGGCATTTTTCTTCAGTCGGCCTTATTTGTATAATATTCATTTTGGCTGACATAAGATTCCTTTGAGAACTCATTAGTAAGTTTTGTTTAACGGTGTAATTGGGTTTGCTACATGATGGCTACAAGTTTGTCTGTTTATGTTAGCTTCCCAGTAGATTTCTTAAGGCTTCTTGAAATGTTCTAAAACAATGCCATCCATAATAGCTTCTAAAGGACTGATGTTGAGGTAGAGACAAATTCTTACAGCCATTAAAAATGTTTTTTCTTTGTTCTTCTTTGTGATGGTATCAGAGAGATTCAGGCCTTGTGGGGGAGAGTCTGAAATACAGCAGAGACTGGTACTGATTCTTAGTTAATGTGTTGTTACTAATACTAGATCTTTGTTTATCAGCTATGCCATCATCTTAGCTTCCCTCATCTTCTCTGTAGAGATGGGTTTACCACCCTGTGGTGGTAAACCAGGCTCTTGTTTGAAGCTCGTGATGAATGATTCTGTTCACAAACTTCAAGGCTGCTTTTCACTGTACTCTCAGATAACAGGCAAATCCACTTCCATTTTTGCCACCCAGCTCCAAATATCAAATTCAGGCAGTATATCAATCAGTTATATCTCAAATGACTTGAACTTGCGTGAACCTTCTGGAATACATACTTGTATGTATAAGTGACATATAGACACAACCCTTCAACTGTTGCCACCAAGGTAGATAACAGCATGCCTGGATCATGGAGGAATCATACAAGATGTTCTTTCCCTCAAAGGAGTCATTATCTAACAGGTGCAACTCAATTATAGTCGAGAAGGAATCTTGTTACACAGGCATCTACTGAAAAGTATATATGTTATAGGCAGCTCTATTAGGTTTTGGGAATGGTTCTTCCTGGACATTTTCCTTGAATTTCATATCTGATATGCAGGTTTTGGCTCATACCCATTACAGTATTCAGAAAGTTGAAAGGTATTCAGAAAGTTGAGACAGCAGTCAATCTTCATAAACTGGCCAGTACTTAATGAAAATTGCTATTTCTAGTTACTTCTCAGTTTTGCAGTTCTGCTGGACCTGTTGCTGCACAACAATAGTTAAATTTGTTTCATAGATTCTGTCCAACTAAGTTTCAGGCTATGTGCATGCTTTTTTGTGAAGAAATGACCACTCAAAGACTTCATGTATTACATGTTTAGTCTGACCAAGGAAGCCTCCAATGATGTTTGAAATACCCTACTTACCAGGATTTGTAGCTGATGCTTTAAAGCTCACCCCTACATTTTCCAACTGCACATGCAGACATTCTTCAGGATTTAAGCAACACTGCTACAGTTCATCCAGAGTATGAGTGGGCAGTCTCTAGGAAAAAAAAAAGAATAGTTCCTTTAGAGCCTTAGAGATGTTTTTTAATTTTTCTGTGAGTTGCACTGTCCATATGCATTACAAAATTTCTCACTTAAAATATGCCTTAAGACTGAGTTTATTTTTCAACAAAGACTGAAGAAGCAGCAGCAGAAGCTGTATTCCTTGCAATCTGCAACAATAGCAAGGACTCATTAGACATCACTCTGTAAAGATTGTCCTTGTTATGCTTTTGAGGCATAGGTGCATCATGACAGAAATGTGAATGGGCAGTGCATCTCAAAGAGGAGACTGCATCTGTAAATAGAGTGCTTCTTCATTTCTTTTTCTTGTTCTTTGATGCCAACATGCCCATGGAAAAAGAAAATGTTATGCTTACCCTGGTTTTTTTGTATAATCATGAGAGGATTTTTAATTGTACACTTACTAGCTAAAATTCTACTTTGGACTTGTCAGCCAGGACTGTCATGTTCAAGCTTGTGAACCATTACTTATCTTGTTAAAAGAGACAATAGCTCAGATTATCGTTTTGGAAACAGACAGTGCCACCAGTTTCTGATGGTCAGCTTGGGTAAGATCAATTATACTGTTCTACATTAGGAGCTGACTAAAGAGGAACAAGTTCTTCTCTGTCAGAAATTGCATCTACATCTGTGGTGGCAGAAAATGTTGCAATCTTTTTACAACATAATTTATTAGAATCAAGTTTTCAGTTTATTTATTTTTCTCTAATGTTTTTACAGCTTTTTGTTTTTAACCTAAAACAAAAGTACAAAAGTAGTATTTATGGTTTATTGTTTGAAGTTAGAATGCAGTTCTCACCAGCAGACAAGCAGGGTGTTTTCTTATTTGTTTGATGGGATTTCTTTAAAAATTTATTCCCTGTCCAGATACTTGGATTTTTTTTTTTTTATATTTACAGTGCAAGGAGGGAGGAGAAATGTACCAGTATACATAGTTTTAACTTTACCCACAATGAATTTTGCATTCTGCTTTGTGCATCATTTGGCCATCTGCATCTTGTTAAGACTCTTCTTTATGAAACCTCTAGAAATAACTAATATCCTTTAGCACAAAGATACCTGCAGTAATATTCAATAGCATCTATATCAGGCAACAGTTTGCTTCCACAGAATTCAAGGGCCCTTGAATGAAGGACATTAGTTGACTCCAAAAGGAGGAATCAGACCCATCCTGATTTTGCCATTTTAGACATGTGAGTGTAGAAACATGTGTGCAGTAATTATGGATTGGTGCGTGTGTGTTTGTACACTGTGTGGAAATACACAGAGCTGTATGCATGAAGGGGAATTGAATTTTACCAATAATTGGTTTGCATTTTTAATGAAAACAAACAAAGAA
>VWZV01005090.1:19836-30517 GCA_013397155.1 Irena cyanogastra
AAAAAAAAAAAAAAAAAGCTATGAAAGATAGCAAAATCTTTCAGCGTGCGCCTGTTCCTGTTTGTCTATGAGCCCAGGGAAAAATCCCTTTCCTGGCATTAAGTTCCATGCATTAGTGTTGTACAGGTTTTTTTAATGCCAATATGATGTGTATTTCCTTATATTATTTTAATTTTTTTTTCTGTTCTTAAGATAAGAGAGATTTTATTTATCCTTCTGTGAGTAAAACTACATTACAGTTGTTTTCAGAAAGATAAATAGTAATTGAGTCATAACAATTCAGAAATGTTAGATTCGTTTTATAGTCACAGTGCTGTGTCTGTTTCTGGTTAATGAACCAGAATTAATTGTGCCATTATTTCTTAATAGAAAGTTACAATATTCCTACACTACACTGACATAAGGGAGTTACATTTTTAAATAAATTGTCATGACAATTTTAAGCCTTGGATTGTGCCTATGGGCAAAACAGTTATGTTTATTACAATGATTTATGTGAAAGTAAGGGGTCAGCTAAAAATGACTAGGATTCCCTGCTGCTAAAATGACAGGATAGCAGCACATGTGCCAGTGCTCCTGCTAAGGGTTCTTTAGTTTTCCTGTGGTAAATTACACTGCTTTGCAGGTATGACTAACAGCACCACAGGCCGCCGCTGTAATATGAGTCAGAGGTGAAAAAAAATAACCACCACTGATTGTAAAAGCAAGAAGAACATCTTTGAATAAATTCCCAGCAGTGTGAATTTAGGATGTTTTGTGCTGGCAGCTCTACGGCAGAAAGGTTTAGCTCAGGTTGTGTACTGGAAATAGCTCCCAGTGTAAAACCGCGTGTGCTGAAGGAGCAGTCTAATCACTGTAGACTAATCCCAATCAGCTAATTTGATCCCTGTACTGTTCTAGAGGAAAAGGGGGTTTAGATCCATTATTTTGCCAATATCATGTTCTTTTGGTGTGAATAATAAAATGAATGCCTTTGGAATTTGCTAGTTCCTTTACGTTAAAGACATAACTATCATAAGGTGCTGATTCTTGGTGGGGAGAAGAAAAATTAATTCAGAAATGTAGTATCTTTTGTCAAACCTTGAATGCAGAAACTGACTAAAATCTAAATGCTTTTTTTTTTTTTCACAAATTTACCAATTTTGTTTTCTACTTTTTCTCATCCTAATTTCCTGTTAAGTATATACATATATTTATTATTTCTTAAAGTGTGTACGTAGGCATAAGGAGCCTCTGCAGTACTAGTACCAATTAATAAACCTGTAGTAAAAAAATCATTAATATGTTTGATAATATTTTTAGTATGGTATGTTGATGGTCATAATTGTAGAGAAAACAGTATATGTGTTCCCATTTTATCAAGATATTTCTTAGTCTTAGAAGAAAAACTCTTTAAGGTGGGTCATAATTCATGTTGTCTACACTGAATTCACATGTCTACATGTTGACTAGAGAAATCAAAGGTTTGCTGATTGTATCTAGATATATAAACTTTATCCTTTAACATATCCTCCTTTCATTCATCTCTTTATTCTCATTGACTTATCTACCCCTCTTCTTGCTTCCCTTTCTTAAATGGATTTATCTCCTCTTCACTTCTCAATTCATTGGGTTTTTTTCTTTCTGCTCCCTTTCTTTTCAGTGTTTTATGGACCCTTTCACTCTTATAAGCACCCTTTTCTTTTATATGTGCTAGATCAGTTTATACAACAAACCTTCCATGTCTTATAGTACAGGAAACTCTCAGGAACATCCAGGCAACTGCACTGTGAGGAGAAATAAAGTTTAGGAACTTCCATTGACAGATGAAATTGATTGATCTGTCAAAAGTTGAACAATTAATTTTTTAAATTAGTTTCCCTGTTACTGCCATCAGTTGTGGGTCTGTTAGTCAAGATTACTTCAACAAATAGACTTTTTAAATGCTTTGCAATTTACTCTTCCTGACAAAATTGATTGATTTACAAAATCTATATTGTTTGTTTGTTTGTTTTAAAATCCTCAATATGGGCTGTTATATTCTCTAGATTTTTTTTGTACCTTTTAAGGATTCTTTTTATGACAGTAGCAACATGTTACTTGAGTTTAGAGATGTGAATCATTTTATTCACATTAAAGTCTGAGAATTATAAACCACAGGAAATATTTAGAGAGGTTACAATCTTGAACATCAGAAGTGAAACACCTCAGAGTCCTACATAGAAATGAAGATATCATTGCAGTCATGTGATGCTATCATATCTCAGTCATTTGGAGAACTCAGTCTGAGATGAGGCTGAACACTATGTCCAAATTATTCAGTTACCCTGACTAATTTGTTCTGCACTACTATTTTTTCTCTAACCTTGGCTATACCTCCCATGACCATGAATGATCCTGCCCTAAGTATGCAATATCATCATGCCACTGCTGGTGGCACCAGGAAACCACTAATAAGAGCATAAATTTTAAAGTTCCTGGCTATAATTATATTAAAATCACATAAAATAATAAATTACCTTAGAAATAAAACAATTCAAATAATTTTGAAGGGTAAAATCCCTTAACAAGACAGTTTTGTTCGTTATTACTAAGAGGTTTTTCAAAGATGTCATCTACAAAAATAAATAAGCTTATGAAATTTATGACTTGAAAATGTAGGCAAGAAAGATAGTTAAAATCATAGTAGTGAAAACTATTCCAAGAGTCATTGACATCAGATTTGAAATAATTAGTAATAATAATAAAAATAGCTTTTTATCTGGACTTCTGAAAGTTTTAAATGAACACATTTAATAGATGTTGGATTTTACTACACAGTTTGAGTCTCTAAATTACAAACTCACATTCAAAAAAAATTTTCAAATTAATTTGCATTTCAGCATGTGAATAGGAAGCTTTCTTGATGAATAATAATTGCAAAATTATCAAACTGAGGAACAGTCTATCTGTTCAAAGGCATTAGAGAGAGCCAAATTTATTTTTCATGACTGTTATTATGTTACTGGTTGCAGAGATTTGCTGTGTTTTTATACCAGTTCTAACCCCTTTGATACTAGGGATTGCATTAAACAAACACAGAACAGAATGCACAGTATTTGCCAGACCTGTCAAGATATTTTCAGCATTTTCATTTCCTTGTCTGTGTTACTTTGCATGTCGATAAAGTCATGTGCATTTTTTATTCCATCCCCATTGTTAATACAGTATGTTTTTAGGCAAAACCAGTCTTTTCAGAGACTGAAGAAGGCTTTGTTTTCCTACTTGTATGCATAAAGCAAATTATCATTGCTACAAAAACAAAAAAAAAATTATAAACCTAAAAGTTTAAAATTTCTTAGTAATCTGTTTTAAAGCATGCAATTATTCTTTCTATTACAGATGAATGACATTATAGTCACAGTTAGAGACTCGAATCTGAAGCTGACACTTGCTTTTGGAATAGGCATGCACCATGCGGGTCTGCATGAAAGGGACAGGAAAACTGTGGAAGAATTGTTTGTGAACTGCAAAATCCAGGTACATGTGTTCTTTTTGAATCCTGCCGTAATGAGTTTTACATGGAATTTTAAAAGTTGGCTTTTTGTTACATATACCTCATTAATCTTTCTTTCTGTCTTAGGTTCTTATTGCCACAAGCACATTAGCTTGGGGTGTAAATTTTCCAGCTCATTTAGTAATTGTTAAAGGAACAGAATACTACGATGGGAAAACAAGGCGTTACGTGGATTATCCCATTACAGGTACTCACATAAACTATGGAAATGTTCATATGCTGAAATGTATTTCAAGCATATGCAAATGACCTGAATTATTTAGTAACTGAATTTGAATAAAGACTAGGAGAGATGAGGTTAGGGTTTTTTCTTTGTTTAATGCAAGTTGTAAGAGAACTCTTACGATTTTATGCAATAATGAAAGTGTTTCTGTTTCGCAAATCTTTTTTCATGCTAAATTCCTTTAATGTGTATCACCCAAAATAGGCATTAAACAATTAAAGGGACAGTATAAAGCCATATCTAATTAACTAGGTAATTGTATAAAAGGAACTTTTCAAGCATGGAAATTTTTTTTTCATTTCTTAAACCTTTTCTGAATAGAAACAAATTTTTAAAGGTAAATTTAGCCACAGTTTGAAATGCAACAGTTGAATCACACACATATGAGAAAATAAAATGTATACATAGTCACTTGGTAGTAAACAAAAAACCTTAACTGGCCTGGTGTCTTCAGTGATATAAGAGATACTTCAGAAATAAGCAGCTAAATTAAATATTTGAATTTCTAGCTTGATACAGACTTTCGTTGCTTTCTGGCTCCGGTAAACTCCAGTTTTCATAAACTGTTCTGCGATGTTTTCAACAAACTGAAGAAACAAACTGAACCATGGAAGAACTTTTTTTAGAGTTCAGGCAGGGAGAATATTCGTCTGGATGGTACTAAGTTTGAAGAATGAGGACAAGCTAAATTTATTCCAGGTTTCCTGTTCTGTTTTCCCTTTCTCTTTTCTGAAGAGAAAGTTTATTATTAAATGTTCCTATACTACGCTAGCATCTAAGGACAATCTAAATGGTATTTGTTAGGTAAATACAGAGCTTGCATCTTTTTAGCCATGTGCTGTCTTTTCATCAAGAGAACCTTAGTAACATAAAAAAAGCTCAAACTGAAAATACTACAGGGGTTACTTCTTTGAGTAACCCATCATAGAGCTTAATTTAGTGGTTAGTGCTCTGCAGGAAACTTGGGATCAATTTCCAGACCAACTCTCTTTTTCAAAGATTCTGGTCTGACCTGGGATCTTAGCCGTGCACACTTGTATTTTGTGACAGACTTTGGCTGATGTAAACTTAGTGAAAACAGTCTCTGCAGCGGGGTCGTATCGCGCTCGTGCCGACTGGAAGAACAGTGATGATCATTTATTACTGAACAGGGAAAAGCGGCGAGGAAACAAATCAATGGAAGTTTTAAATTTTGTGTTGAATCCGTGGCACTGTCAGAAATCAGTAATAGAGAAAATAACATATTTAAAAGAAATCAGAGACTCAACCAATAGTGCAGACTTACTATGCTGTTTTAGTAATCTGCTGTACAAGTTCACAAAAAGGCTTTAGGGAATGCTGACGCTTTCACTCTTTATTGCCTTTTTTAATTCAGATAACTTCAACACTGGGTGTTGTTCAATTCCTGAACTTTCAGTAAGACTTGGGGCAGGGGAGAGGTGGATGGTATACCACCATCTGTGATGGAAGCATTCAGATTTTGTGGTCTGCACTGCAACAGAAAATGCAGATTCCTTATTTTATGGAGAAACATGTGGTGTGGTTTGACTAAAGCATTTTTATTTTTAACTTTCTAGAGAGTATTTATGCATCTGGAACTTCTGTGGATAGGTAGTACAGTTTTGCTGCAGCAATAAAATGAAAATACAATTAATTCCTTTCTGAAATACTTCCAAAAAAGTTTCACAATACTGTCTTTAATGCTGCCGTCAAGTTATGCCTTCAATGTTCCATCATGGTATTACTTGGCTTCTCCCTACTAAAGTTACCTTTCTGTGTCAGGAATGCATTTGGCTCCAAGGAAACAGCTGAAGGCAGAATGAATCACTCTGGAGTGTTCAGCAATTTCAAAATAAGCAAGAATGCTTCTTTGAGTGAAGTCAGAGGTTTTGGGGAGGACTTTTTCTCCATTAACAGTCATTTATTTAGTCAGCCAGTTAGATCATATTTAATATTTCAGGAGTTTAGTCCAGTGATTTAAAGCAGCCAAGCAACATATACTCAGTAAAGAAAATATTGAGTTTGGATAATTTTGTAGTGGATATTGGCAAAAATAATTTCCTGACGCTTTTTGGTAAATCCATTTCCTATATGGTATTATGCACAATTTAATTCACCACATAGAATAGCAAGAAGTTGTTTCATCCTTCCCATGCACATACCTATTCAGAAGCAGCAGATTTAAAGTTTCATTCTAAATCTTAATGTCACTCCTAAGCTAACAAAAGGAATAAACTGCTGAAAAACATTGCTTTCTATACACAAGTCAGTACACAAGTGAAAAAGTGTTACTAAAAACTCACAACTGGGCTGTCTGTTTCTCCTGTTACGGTCAGTTGATGAATCCCATTCTTTACTTTCTGGATTTTCCTTCCTCAACAGAGCTTTGGGCCAAAAGCCTACTGATTCTTAACTCAAATAAATCACTTCAAAATGCCAGGTGCTGCAAGCCACATACTGGGCAGGTATGTTAGAGAATATGGAATTTGTATATGGAATACACGAAACATTAAAACTTTCTAAATAAAGATGTAAAACTTATGTGTTGCTTTCCATTGTTTCTTCTAAGTTAAATAGCAGTTGCAGGTACCAGAAAGGATTCAGAGCCCTGGTGAATGAGATACAAAACAACTCATGCAGATGCACTTCTCAAATGAAGAGAAGACAAACAAACAGATGATAAGCATGCTTATCCTTGGGGGCAGGTAGCAAGTTGAACATGTTTTGCATAAACTAGTATTTTCAGTGTTTATAGAAGTCATTAATTAGTATTTACAGATGATGGTGTGTAGGTAGCGTGTCTGAACCACCTTTTAAATCTGTATGTTATGATGTGATGTAGGGACAACATACGATATGAAACCATCTCTACTCCAGTGCTAATAACTAATATAACTTGTTTGAGTGGTAAATATCATAGTGCTCAGTAATTAGAAGTTGCCTATACCATTTTGTCTCTAAAATACTCAAAACCTAGGAAATTGTATTTAGCAGAAAAGCCTACATGAGGAACTTGTGTGTGAAGTCAAGTATTTGAAAATTAGGAAATGATAGACGATTGTCGTTTTAGCCTTCATGAGTTCTCTTACTCATCATCTTTAATTGCATGTGATAAAACAAGGGATGGATGTGGAGTGAAGGAGAGCAAAGGCAATTTATATTATATATAAGCCTAGATTCTATCACAATGGGTGGTCTTTAAGTATACAAGAAGATTGTCTCTGACACAGAACATCATAACTTTATCTGAGATGGAAAAAAAAAACTTAGACGTGTCAAAGCCAATAGAGCATACAAGGCCAAAGTAATGCAAAAAACCTATATTGTACATTATACAGACATAAATACATATATTTATACATCCAAACAAATATTTGGTTTATACATTATTGTCTCTTTGGCAGATGTGCTTCAGATGATGGGGCGTGCTGGCAGACCACAGTTTGATGACCAAGGAAAAGCTGTCATTCTAGTCCATGATATTAAGAAAGACTTCTACAAAAAATTCCTTTATGAACCTTTCCCAGTGGAATCAAGGTAAAGATAAAGCAATCAGAAAAGCTGATCAAACTCTAAACAGTACTATAAATGAGGGAGAGAGGAAATGGAAACAAAATTCCTGTGCTGGATAAGTCCTAAAGACTGAGGTGAAGAGGAAGAAAATATAAAAAAAGAAATTATCCATCTTCATGTAGACAAATCCTTTCTTCCATGAGTTTTGAAGCACTGCTGAGCTCGTCAGTCCATTCCCAAATAATACCACAAATGCCTCTTGATTTCTGGGTATTGTCTCAGACATGTGAAAGCACAAACTGTTCTTCAAGGGCAGTGTTTAGGACAATTATCCATGATCCTCAAAACTCTCTTTGAAATTCTGTGACAAGTTACTAATAGGAAAAAAACAAAGTGAGTTTCTAGCACTTCCTACCTAGAATATTTGTATCATTATAGATATCACATTCTTGGAAATCTCAAAAGTTCAGAAAGTTCAAACTTCATGTTTCCATGGTGTAAACTCTTACTAATACAGTTTTATCATATCTTTCCCTATAAAATTGCAAGATTTTTGTGAGAAGTGTACATACAGCACCTTTTTGCAGCCTCTTGGAACCTAGTTGATGCAAAGTTTGCTGTCCAACATAATGTAATTTGTGCCTTGGTTTTGATATTTTATTATATTTAGTTGTTCAATGAGAAGCCAAACTAGTTACATTGATCTCCTGTAGAAGAATGTTTCATGGAGCAATGCTCAGACATCTAATAAAGCATGAACATTACTGAAAGCTTTTCTCAGTGGCAAAGAATTCACAGTATTGTTCTCCTAAGGAAACTTTATCCCTCAACATAAGTGATAATGGGACCTCTGTTTGCTCAGGAAACTTGTTGGAGTTCGAGAGTGCAATCCACCTTTGAAATGTAGCTGAAACAGGCTGGTGTATTTGAGAGTTAATTTCTGTGGTGCACAGACAGACATACAGTTTTTACAAACAAAGAATGTGGAAACATACACTTCATTTCCTTAGGAAACCACACTTTTTTTAACATAGAAATTGCACTTAGCACAAAAGTCTAGGAGTTGAACTTCTTCAAAATGATAGCTAATAAGTGAAGAGAGTGGTGTGATTAAAATGTTGATGATATATCCAGACTGCATGGCATCAGCATAAACTAAGAAATATCTCTATTCCTTGGGAAGTGGTGTTTCTAAAGAAAGATATCATATCTTCCATATAATAGTAGTAATCACACCTTTGTTCATGTTTGGAAGACTATAAATATTCTATGTTACTAGTAGCTCCATTTGTGTGTTTCTATTTACATTGTAGTTCTNATATAATACAAGAAAAATTAGATTGAACCTTAAGGATATTTGCTATTCTCTGAACTCTAGCCAGGCATGAGCTCATTAGATACCCTAATGGAGGTCTTTGTTCTGTTTAATGACTGAGTATTTTATTTTTTAAGAATCATCTTAAGCTGCTTTTTTAATTCTGTTTCTGAGTTTAGATCTTTCTGGGTAAAAGTAGCTGCTCTTATTTTCTTTTTTTTTGTTGTTGTTTTTTATGTTGGATGAAGATGAGGCAAAATCCAGGGGAAGCAGTTTTGATGTAATTTTAATAGCCCTGAAGTATTTGTCAAGTATTAGCTAAGCTATTGCCACTGTTTCATTTCCTGTTTGTCTTTCCATATGATTCTCTATTGGATTAAATCAGCATGATCATATGGTCAACATACAATATTCAGAAGTTACCACTGAGTAGCTCCATCTGAATATGTTCCATGAATGACTTAAACTCGTGCATTCTTGGTCCAATCAAAAAATAATTTAAGCTTCATTCCACTATCATGTAAAGAAGATGACTGACCTTGCAATTACATTCCCCCTTCTTCCCCTCTTCCCTTTTACTGGAAGATAAATATATAATATTTTCAGATTAAAAGTAATAAACCTTTTAATGGACAACTCTACAAAATATATTACCTGTCTTTGTGATTGTAAAGTCAGCTAAATCCTTTTGTTTCCTGTTCTTCAGCTTGTTAGAGGTGCTGGCTGACCACTTGAATGCTGAAATTGCTGCTGGAACTATTACATCTAAGCAGGATGCAATGGATTATATCACCTGGACTTACTTCTTCCGTCGACTTATAATGAACCCAACGTGAGTATACAATATAAAGGCAATTTAATCTCAAGGTAACTTGAGGTTAGAGTTGATCCAAAGGTGATCTGTCTGCTGTTGGAACTTAGAATATTAACAGTCTCCAGTGTAGGAGTATTGCAGGCCCACATGTGGATTAAAACTCCTGAGCACATATTTTTTTATAATTTTTTCTCCAAATATAAATGCATTTTTTGGCAGATAACTTTACAACTCAGTTACAGCAATAAAATAACCTTATTGAGAGGGCTACATCAGTATCCCTAAAATAAAATTCCAGATTATCACATTCCTTTGGATATTGTATTTATAATGCAATACTTTTTTTTTTAGCTACCACATTGATATGTTCTGCTCAGTTTTCTTTAGAAAATTTATTAAGACTTGGACTTTCCTAATAAATGAGAGAATAACTATCAGCTGTTTCTCTGTGATAACGTTTGCTTTCATTAGGGTATCCTGGTGAAACCATGTGTGCAGTATTTCCAGTGATTGCTATCATCCTGCCTAGCTCCAGCTGGTATGCAGATTATTCTGATCTGTTCCACCAGTATAGCCTGCCTTTGCCACAATGCTGTTTTGGGTAAATGCTGTGTTACCTGCCATGTGATCATTCACCCGCTAAAATAATGCGGCAAACAAAGAATTAACTATTTAGATCACTAAGTATTTCTTGATGTACTCCAGCATGTTTTATTTCTGAAGTCATGTTAGCGTCCATAGCATTTGGCCAGATTTTCTGCCAGGTACTTTATGGGCAAGTTCTACTGGGATCCTGCAGGTGATAAAATAATTTCCTTTAATTCTTTTCAAGTCTTTATTAGTTTTTAATTCTGCATCTAGTCCTATGCTGAGAATGTCCCACAAAACAAACAGAATTTCTATCTAGTCTTCTTGGGAAATAAAAACTGCAGAGCATTAGAACTGTAAACTAAAGAAAGCATTTTCAATTTTCTCACTTCATAACTGACACAATGCATACAGTTTTGGGGAGGGTATTTCTCCTCTGAGAGTTAAATTATAATTTTTTAAATGTTAGATTTTATACTTTTTTAGTATAAAGAATAAGTACTGTTACTTTAAAATGTCTTGCACTTGAATTGCTTTGTAGTTGATTTGGTTTTGGTAAGCTTTGATCATGTGGTATCTGTGGTAGGTACATTTTTTTAAGACACAACATATAGGCCAAAGGTAAGTGTAGAATATAGAAATATTGATTTAATAGGCAATCTCTTCCCAATATAAAAGATTATTTCCACTTGA
>VWZV01005110.1:875-29253 GCA_013397155.1 Irena cyanogastra
TCTTTGCTATGAAATATAAAGAAACTGACTGCCTTCTCCAGAAGAAGAGGAAATTAGTCCACAAGCATACTGAAACTACATTTAACTACATTGCAAGCTGATTAGTGTTATAATATCATTCCCCTAATTATTGCTATTTGCAATGTAGTACATGAATCTGTACAATCTCACAATGATTTGTTTTGTTCCAAAACACATTATTTTCAGAATTTTTTCATAAGGTCCAGACTTCTTCCAAAATCCTTCCAATTATTAAATTTTAATTCTTTTTCTGAGTACAAATAATGATTCTATAGGACAGGAAATGTCTTAAGCTGCCTTACAACAATCCTGCCATACAAAAATAAATTTTCCAAACCCAAATTCTTTTAATATGAAGAGCTTTAATCTAAATTTCTTGTTTTCTCTCTTTCCAATTATATTCCTCACCAACTTGCTTTAAACATGAATAATGCAATAATGTAAAAACATACCCCCTGGTCAGAAACTTACATCATTTCCAGCATAGACATTTACAGGCAATTATAATACCAATGTAATTACATACAGAATCATGTGAACTCTGACAACCCACTGGATGGTATTCCCCTGTAGGTTACACATTAAGCAAATCAAAGTGTTTTATTAGAGCAAAAAGTTTCTTTTGGTAGCTGAATCCAGCTTCCACCGTCTGTGCAAGCTCCTAAAAATCCAGAGCTACTGAGGCATGTTACAAAAGCAGTTTGTGTAAGCACCCTAACTTAGCATGGGAAAACTAAGACAAGCACAAATCCAGAACCTTTATATAGTCCAGAGACAAATTCTTCTTTCCCAGTCACACAACTGAAAGCATTTTCCAATTAAACTGAACAGGGCAGCTGCCAAGATAAAATATGACTGTGGAATCCTGAAACTTATTTATGTCCAGTTGTCAAAATGTTTCTCATTTTAGGCTCCTCTGTCATTTTGGTAAAGGTTCTCACCAAGGACCATTGGTCATTTTTTAGGACAAGAAAGTGAATAGTGTTCTTGATCAAAAATGAAAAAAAATTCACAAAATATTGTAAAAATAATGAAAATCCATGGTTCAATATACCATCTTTCCTTATAAATTACATTTGAAAAAAATATGGTTATAACAAAATAAAAAGTGCAAAACACATCAAGGTTACATTCAGAGATGTATGAATAGATGATGACAATGAATAAGCAAAATGACTACAGTTTTTTTTGTCACTATTTAGAGCTTCCAAATCAAAATGACAAGATAGAGGCCATCTATGTTCTGCATCTAGTGCCAAATTCAGCCAAATTAGAAATCAAGGTTCAAAATTATCTAATGGACAGAGGGGACTGACTAAAAAGGTAGAAAAAGAGCAGAAAAAAAGACACTAACAAGTAGACATGGCAATTGTCAGGTTTTTTACATATAATCTTGCATTTCATTCACAACATTTTATTAATATTTTGATATTTCCTATCACCTCTTATGACCCATGCACTTGCAGATCACACTTATTTGCAGGCAGGCATAATCTCTTTTGAATTTATACAGTTAATCGTTTCGTTGCATAACAGCTTCAAATCTTGAAAATCACTTTGGTATTTAGTCAGTCATGTCACTGTATGTGGCAAATGAGCAGTGATTGCAGCTACTCTCACCAGGGATGTAACAGGCAGCAGTAGTGAGAAAATTTGTGCAAGTTATGGCTTAGAGTAACTTGTATCTACTGATAGTGGATTTGAAGAAAATAAAAAAACTACCCATAAAATGTACCCTGGACAAGTGGCACCACTGGATCTTATTTATGCTTCTACAGACATAAAAAACAAATTACAGTTTTTAGACAGGGAAACTAACATGTGCAGGTAGAAAAGCCTCTCCTGGTGTACTGTAAGATCACCGAAAAGGCAGGTAAACCAGTGCACAATGGCAATGCAGAACAGCTGGGATTTAACAATGTTCAGCTGGTTTGGTTCTAGATAATGCACAGGCCATGGAAATGTCTTCCTAAGCTGAATTCAAATATTTAACTTCAACAGTGACCGATGAAGCGACTGAACCTTGAGAACGTTTTGTTCAGCACAATCAAATGAAAAGCAGCTTTTATGAATATAATTGTCTATACAAGTGAATTCTTGTACAAAACTTTGGTTTCATAAACTAGCAAGATTTTGACGTGTTTTTTTCATTATTGATGAGACAGTCTAAGTTACTATCAACTTTTGTTTAAACTTTATGAGGATATATTACATGCACATCTCAATACAAAATTACATCGGGGAAATGCTCTAATATATTTCAAAATTTCACACTTAATTAGGATTTTTGAGAAATTATAGCCCTTTTTAAGTCTCAGGGGCAAAAGATGATAATTTTCAGTAGCAGACAGGAAGTCAGACGAACTGACTGAGAAAGACCTGATTTCTTATGGAAATGAGTATGAAAGATCACTGGACTTTGACTTCCAGTTTCAAATTCTTTTGTCTGGATATAAATCACTGAAAGTATTAAAGATACTAAAAGAAAATAGTATTCTTCAACACAGCTTTCAAAAATTGCTCTATCAACTGACTGTCGATCAGATGTCAAATGTGTGATTTCTTTTCAATCCATGCTCATAATTAGTTTACTACTTGACTGCTTCTTTTTCATCCTTATTAGCAAATAAGGGTCTGAATGGCCTCCACATACAAGCAAGTTAACACTTCCTAAGTTATGTTTTAAACATTTCCATGTACAGCCTCTACTCATTAGCATAGGTTTGTCTATTTCTATTCATGTAAATAAAAATATCTAGCTTTCTAGATCAGTCCCAAAAGCATTGCCTTTACTTCAGTTTCCTACTGATCAAAGAATACATGATGAGTGGGATAAGCAGACCTTGAAAATAGAATATTTACTGAGCTCTCGTTTGTCTACAAAAAAAATCTAAATGTTCAGCATTAAAGGTAAGGCCACTGGAGATCTGCCTACACGGCACTGAATAAATACATGGCATGTTTGGGTTTGTTCCCTTGTGCCCTAAACTCTTTCCTCCCACCCCCTAAAGTAGTTCCCTACAGCAAATTGGCTCCATCAACATGTTTCTCTCTCTTTTGACTTACACGGCAACACTCCAATATTTACTTGGTCATTCTCCAGTGAAGTACAATGTCTTTTGGTAGTAAAGACTCTGAAGATTATAATTGATTTCAAACAACACTACCACACACTACTCTTGAGTTTGCGAGGATCTTCCAAGACAGTTTGAGACTTAGTGGGGAAGCCTTGGTTTGTTCAAGGCAGCATTGAAGAATGAAGTTCATTATGTCACAGTCTATTTGAACTTCAATTAAACTTGAATCTATGGATATCCTTGGCTCGAGACTAGTACATAGCGGAACAATTGCTATCTTTTCCCATCAGGAGGGAAGTAATCATTGCAGTAACTCATTTATGCTGGTGACTTCTTAAAATTTCAATATGAATATGAATCTAATTAGGGGCCTAACACAGATATTCTCCTGTGTTAACATTGCTCTGACATTGTTATATTAAAAAAAAGTTAAAATGAGTGATGCAAGAACTTCAGAAGCCTTGGGGTTTGGAAAAGCTTCAAAAACCAGCAAAGACATACACACTTAAAAGAAAGAAACAAAGAGAATCCCACAATATCCTATGATCTTCCCTCCCATCCCAGATGCTTACCACCAGAGAGCCTCTTATCTTTATCATCCTCCACATGGGGACAATCCAAAGCTGTTTCTTTGTAGAACGAAAGAAGTTGCAACACAGATGCTTTTTGTGCTTCTGTTGTCTGCCCAACCTCTCCTCTTTCTCTCAGTTGCTGCTCCTTGCTGTATAGCAGTCTTGTGTTGACCTATAGCCAATTTGATAATAACAGACTGCTCTTTAAGAACCTTTATCAGTCTCACTGTAAAATTAAGTGGAATGCTGTACAGCACCTTCTAGCTCCATTAATTTAATCTTAAATGACTGTTTCAGTATTCGTCAGTCTCTGCCAATTTAACCCTCCATTTTGCTGAGCAAACAAGAGATGGCTACCAAATGTCAACTCTTTCTGCTCATGTTTGGGAGACACAAAGCAAAAAATGAGAAACAGAGAGTTGAAGTTTAAGTTGAATTTTAGGCCTTTTTTAAAATTCGACAGCAAGAGCACTTCTTTTCTTTTTGTGAGTGTGTGTGCGTGCAAAAGTAAAAGCAGATCTACAAAAAGCAGATACTGTGGTGCAAATGGACTTCTTGTATCCAGGAGTTCTCTTACATAAATCACACACACACACACACACACACACATATATATATTTGGCTGTGGTGTGGCATGTTCTGTCAAATATCTTTGTTTGGGTGTAGAAAGACACAAAAATGTCCATACAAACTCTTCCTCAGGAGAGAGTCTGAGATTATGTATATAGCTGTAACCAAAGTTAGTCACTTTTCAAAATTGTAATTGTGTATAAGAGGGCTGTTGCACTGAGTATATCATTAAAAACAGACTAAAATAGTAGCAGAACAGCTACCATGAAAAATTCATGGTGCAAAATTAACCTATCCATTTTAACAATATGTAATCATGCATAAGAGAAGGTTTCTTTTAGGAATGTAAAATGACTCAATGTTAAATTATATGATGGCTGAAAGCATTTAGGACTATTCAGAATCTAAAACATTAAAACAAGGTCTGAAAAAAATCAGCTCTGGAACTCTCTCTCTCTATATATATAGAGAGAGAGTTATAAATAAATTTTTGCTTACTGAGAATGCTTATATGGGAAGCTTTTATTCTACTCTTAGCAGCAGGATCGAAGAGAAGATATTCTCAGCTTTTGAATTTCAGCTTGAAAATTCCAGTATGAGAAGATCATGGGAAAAAAATCCCAAAGGACACGGTTAGTGTGCTAGCTTTTGCTTTAAGCAGCCTGCCCAGCATTTTCCTTACTTTGATGGTTAACTAAACACTAGAGATTTATTGTTGGCTATTTTAAAAGTCCTTCAGTTTCTGAGAGCTGCAGAGCCAACTGATTTTGCAAGAGTAATAGCATATCAGTACAAATGACATCAAGCAATTGTCACTGTTGTACAAAAATGATAAAAAATTGTCTATGCTTTTTCTTCTTAAATCAAAGAGGGGGAGGGAGGGGAGGAGCAAGAAAGGAAGGAAGGAAGGAAATAGAGGAAGAAAATAAGAAAGAGAAAAAGAAAAAACTGAAAAAAAAAAGAAAAAACTAATAGAGAGAAGTCTGTATGGTACACACACATAAATATAGTAAGAATGAGAATTGCTGAACTTATTTGCCCTGAGAGGGTGACAATTTCTGGCACAACATACAAATTAATAGCTTTTTTCCAAGAATATAAGAACTGAAGTCTAGCACAAATACAGAATGTACAAAAAAATATTGATGACAGTTTAGGTACTTCTATGACTTTTAGAAAATATTTTTAATTACTGCTTGTATGCGACAAAAATGGAATGACCTACCAAGAAAAGTAATGAACTTATCAGGGAAGTGAATCTCTGTTAAAGAATGTGTTGACTTCCCAGAACAAGGAACTAGCAGATTTCTGAGCACGAACTCTTTTGTTTCTCAATTCATCCATGATTTCCAGAAAAACACTATACATAATTATTGGAGTAATACCAATATCGCCGGTGGGACATGCCATGGTTTGTCTGACCCCTGCATCTGAGCTTAATAGCAGCAATAGCAACAGCAACCACTATATCCCAAAATTGTAGATCATGGACTAGTTCAGGAGAAATTTGTGGGAAGTTTAAGAAAAGCCAGAGAGTATGTTTTTTTAATTTTTCTTTTGAGAAGGAAACATTGCAATTCAGTAAAATTTCAACTAGCTGCTGATACACCCCTTTTTGTGCTGCACTTAGCTTCAGACCCATTGCAGATATAAAAAGCACAACAGAATCTCCCGCACACAAAAAACAAACGCAAATTTGCTACTGATTTCCAAAAACCACAGTTAAAAAGCAAAAAACACCGTGATTTTAGCTCTTGAACAGCACAGCCTGCTTGGAAGGTTTTTAAAAACTGCCGCCGCAGCAGCACGCAGCGGGACTCGCCATGCTGCGCTGGGGGGCTAGAGCTCCGCCCGCGGNCCCAAGAGACACTGACAGCTCACGTGGCAGTAAGTCCAGACCTGCCCAGCTCCGGAGGTGGTGGTGGTCTCTGCCTGAGACACTTGAGATGAATGGTGGGAGGAAAAAGGAGGAGTCCTGGAGGAGGGTTATATCCAGAGTTTATTCCTGGCCCGCAGGCATCTGAATCTTGCAACAGCTCCTGCAGGACCCTACCTCTGAACAGCTTCTTGATGGTTCCCAACTGACCGACCACATGGCTTGCTTGCCCTCTTAACCCTGGGGGAGAGGGGAAGGGCAGGGGTTGCAAACCCACCAACCCAGTGAGGCAGAGGAGGGCTTAAGGCTCAATGTCCCAATCACCCTGTGTCTCTTATTTGACAGGCAGTTCTCAGGGGGAGTCTGGGTAGGGGAAGGGGATGATAAACATCTGGGTGTGGGGCCCCTTTAGGGAGAACCCTAAAATGTTGTGTCATCCCACTGCTACATATAATATATATAGTGTTATATATAACACTATATATAATATACTTTAGCTACATCTCTGAGAAAGGAGAATCTCTGTGTAAATTTGGAAGTTTTTCTGTTGACTTCAAGTTATTGGATGAAAACCGATGGGCAGGTACTGGCAAGGCTCCAGACAAATTCTGTTATATATTTACAGAGTTGGCCTGAGCTTGCCCTGCTGCCACTGACTACAACCAGAATGAATCTGCTAGCCAACAGAATAATTTTGTTTAAAGCAGAAAAAGACCACAGTAATAAAAATGCCAGAAATATAAAAAAACCTGAACATGAATTTAAAGTAGATCCTCTGTTCCTTTTGAGTGAATAGCTTTCTAACTATTAGATTTTAAAAATTATCATTAAAAATTAATTTTTTTTTCCTGATCAAATATTCTGAAATTCTGAAAAAATTTAACTACTGAGTATTTTTTCTTTAAGAAACCTTAAGTCATGTCTTCTTTACAAGTCCATTATGAGACTTAGACTTTCAGAATTCAATTCATTTTTAATGGAAGGGAAAAATTTCATGTGACACCTTGTTTCCATGGTTTATCCCTTCTCATAGAGTATCATCTGTGTTTGATTTATCTACATATATAGAATTCATCCTTCTAAGAAGTGAATTGAACTTTAGAGTAATATACTACTTTCAAGTTATTTCTCATCTCGCTAAGTATAAATTTCAAAAGCAATGAGGAAAACCATATGTATAAGTATTTTACTGAGTCTGGGAAATGTATTTTATATACAAAATATTATAAAATGAAATAATTTTTTTCCACACAAATTCTAAAATAGCCATACTAACATTTGTCTATTTTTATACGTGTTTCTTCTAGAAAAAAATGTTGCTGGAGTATTCTTGGAAATAAAATATAAAAAGAATACAATCACAGCTAGGGTAATTTTTAAAAAAATGTATGAATATACATTTTTGTCACTAGTATTTATTCTGCTTTATAAATCACCAAGAAGTATGAATTTAGTGGAAAGGCTTTTTTTCTTAAGTAAATAAATACGTTTTTTCTCCTGGATTACAGAATTTTGATTCCATACAGAGCAATACAAACTGTTACTGGCATGTCCTCTTTAAGTTTTAAAACAAAGCATCATCTCCTTTTCTTCTTGAAGACAAGAGAAAAAGAAACAGAAAGTATCTCACATTAAAAATTAATACCAAGTTTGACAACTGTTATGTGCTCAAATTAACAAAGATAATTTCTGTGATACTCTGCTGTTCCATTTTTGCAGAAGTATTTTATTTGTGTGGTCTTTCATGGGTGTGGGAAATATGAAACAAAGCTATAAAAAAGAAGAAGAGGAGGAATCTTCTGAGGATATTTAACCACAAACATATTATACTTTCCTAGAAAAAAAAACAATAGTGAAGCAGTGCATCTTGAATGGATCTACACTTTGAAACATTTATATAAGTAATGAAACATATTCCAATCTTTTATATTTATATACATATATTGTCACAAATAATGAATTCTCCAGTACAGTTCACAGAGATGAATTCTCAGAAAAGAGACTTACCAACCAGCCTGAGGAAAAGAAAAATCAGATTGCTCTTATATCAAAAACTTTATAATGAGAAAAACAATCTGCACACCAAAAACAACCTTCCAATACCCTTGACCAAAATCAAAATCTTGAAGGAATTCTTAAGAGTCAAAAATAAAATTATTTTCTCAGTCTATTCATTCTTAGATGTGATTAGAAAAGGGAAGTTGGGCACACCTTCTGTCTTCACATTATCAGCCCCTGAAGAATAAAAATGTCTGACAGCATTCAGTGACTATGTGTGCGTTCACAGTCGTTAGACTTACCTTGACTTTGTGACATTTAGATGGCAAGAAAGTTGCTTGCAAGAATGTCTGAAAAGTTCATTCCTTATATTAGAGCCTGTATTTTTTGTTGCTTCCTCTCTGTGCACTAAAAGGTGTTCAGTTTGGAGATAATTTTTTGAGATCTCAGTATGCATGTGCAAATCTAATCAGGGTACAAATAGAGTGTGTGGCTGTGTGTACAGTTACATCTGCACATGTGTTAGTTCACATATTACTGACAAGCAAAGTAGAAAGCTTTCCATGTTTCAGACAGCTCCTTTGTTAAGGGTCTTTCCTTTCTTCATCTTTTGAGGTCTTTCCTGTATTTGACAGTCACCACTACCAAATCCTTAGCTAGAATTTCTGTTCAGAATACACTTCTCCATCTGGCACTAGACCCCAGCAAAAGCTGTGATTGATTCCCTAACACTGGTATCTCTAATTATTCTAAAACTCAATTCTGGAGAGGATAACTTGTGGACAAGTCTGTAGGGCCAAATACCTTACTTGAACATAAGCCATCAAAAGCTATATCTTATACGATGTCAATTTATTTAGAATTAGGAGAGACTTAATCAAAATGAAGGACTTCCGTTCACAAATATTTGATGCCATGCTTATTTCCAGGGCCCTGTCAATAAAAGATTCTATAAGTGGAGGAAGCTACAACCAGAGCCAGGCACATGCTGCACTCCCAGAGCACAATAGAATAATGGTCAAACTTACATGCTTGAGGTTTTTCTAGGCCAACCACAATGTTTTCCTGGAAACTGGTGAACCAAAAAGTTTATTTTCCCTTTTTCCTTTTTTTTTTCCAGTTCCCCATCTACTCACAGCTATTGTAAAAAACCCTAAAAATATCACCATATTAATGAGACACAATTCAGTCAAAGTTTTCAGGGCTTTTTTCCTTTCATATTGTTTGATTTAATTGTTTCAGACTTTAAGAATATTAACAAGGATTATTTCAGATATTTATTTTTACATTAAGAATGATTCACATTACAGATAGCCTTTACTATTAGCATTACTCATAGCTTCTCGATAACTGGAGTTACTGCTTGCCTTAAAACTCCACCCATCCTCTCCTTGGCCTGGCTTGGAATGCAATTAAGTGTATTTCAGGCATCACGACACTGCTTCCAGACTGAATTGTTACGTCAATCATCACACAGAAGGACCAGTTACTGCTGTAAATTCAGGATGTAGAACTATTAGTGGCACAAATGGGAGCAGAGTGGAACTGAGCTTCATTAATTAGAAAGGAGAAAAGCAGAAATTAATTTTTATCTAAATCAAGAGACCCCAAAATGAGATTAAAAATTGTCAATCATGTCACTATTTCTAAGAATAAAACATTACTTATTTGTTATTAAAACATTTTAAATAAGAGATATATTAGAAAAGGTGTTTGATTTGCAAAATAAAAGAGAATGTTTTATTTTAGATTAAAAAAAGAACTTGTGTGACCTTCATCTTCACTAAGAAAATAAAAAGTTAATCTTTTCTTGACACAAATGAACCTTCTGGTACCCTTTTTTTTCATTTTAGCCACAAAATGACAGAAAAAATAATCACTTTGTCACATAGCTCCACACAGAAGACTCCCTACTGCTGTTTGTAAGTTTTTCAAAAGCTTAGTTCTTATCCACTTTTGTAAAACATTTTGGGATCCTCAGCTCAAAGGCATTGCATAATTGCAAAGCATTACTGTGTTTATGCTGTTACCCCCAGGATATAAAACATAAGACATTTTTGTGGGCTATGGTTTCACTCTATATACTGGTCTGCCTTAGCTATTTCTACTGTTGTTTGCAGCTGTAGGAACTGGAACAGTAGTATTTTTTTAAAGATGAAAACTGTTAAATATTTTACTTTGCGGGACCTTTCTCAGTTTGAGACAGCCATTTTCCTTTACAGTCTTCTCGAGGCTTGTATGTTGGAGCTTCTGAACAATTGGCTCAAGTTATGCTCCATAAATATTCAACAAATTTGCCCCTCCAGTAAAACCACGTTGATGATCTGCTTTCATGAGCTGTTAATCACATTCCACCCCTGCTGCGAGGGCTTGAACCAGCCATTCAGTACAGATACAGTCAGTTTACGGATCTGGGGGTGGAGGCTGGTGAGCAGAAGGGTCAACAAGGGGCGTTTATCCAGAACTGGAATGGCCAGCATGGATTGCACTATTGCAAAGTAAGGAGAAGAAAGCTGCATGAGCTTTGCAAGCAGTCTTTCAGAGAAGACAGGCACTAATGACCCATACTCCTAAGATTATCTTTGCTTTGTCCCTTCAGTAAAGAGTGTGTGCATAGAAAGCCAAAGGTCTGGGTTTATTAATAAAATTTAAAAGCTTTTTTCCATATTTAAGGTGGAGAAATGAGACTTGCTGATTTCTCTGGGATCTGACATTGTTTTCACATAACCCTTCAGTTTTAGTTAGTGGTTAAAGAAATAAAAAATGAAAATTAATTTTGTGGGCAGGAAAGGGCTGATGAGGCATACTAGACGTGTGAAGCTGGGTCAGTGAAGAACAACTTCTACTCGAGTGGGTTTACTTGTGTATTGTCAATCAACATCAGGTTTAGCATCAAACAAACCCTGAGGATGGGGGGGACCACAAAGTCCTTCATTCCAGCCTGATAAGTGTTCTCATCCTCTTTCTTGAAAATCTTTTCTCACATTTCTAAAAAGAAATGTCACTCTCCATTTTCTGTGATTCACAGGTTCCTCTAATCTGAGATTTAGGAATACTTTTACTGAGGAATTATCTGATAGATTATCTACCATTATCTGTTTCAGTTTTCATAGAGAGCATTAATGAGTCACTTCTAATATTTTCTCTCCTAGTAGGACCAGAGCAATTAAAGTAATAATTTCCTTCATTCTTTCTTTTTGGGGTGGTTTCCCCCTCATCAAGTCTGTTGAAAAAAATACGTTTCTTTGGTTTATGTGAAATAATAAACCTACTACTCTTCCAAGCACACTGCTGCTGCCAGGCTACAGTGCCAGCCTCCAAACACTATGATGCTATCTAGTGTTTGGATAAAGGATCTGTCAAATACAGTCAGCCATTTGTCAAGTAGTAATTCAAAGAATTTTGTATCACTCATTTCACTCAGGCACAGGACAGGAACCCATAACTCTAGATCAGGGTGAGAATACTTGGTGCTTTTCACTGGATGTTGTGACCTGTAGAGGAATCACCAGTCATTGCACCTACTTTTGTTGCTTTGCTTAACTCACAAAACTGATCTTCATGATTGACAATACTGAGACTCCATGAGGAATGAATTCCAGAACCACCCTGAGAGAGGCAGATGCTCCTTGTAGAAGTGTCTTCCTACACAGGATGGTAACAAGTGGAGTTTAAATATTGTCTCTGACCATGAGCTTCCTTTCCCCTTAAACTTTCAGCTTGAAAGGTTCAGCTCAAAAGCAAAAAATCTGCTGTGATTATGAAAGACTGAGCTTATCTGGGACTTAGCAGCCACTACAGGCTGTAAGACAATATTTAAGTGTCTACTTAAGTAGGACTATGAGAAATGAGTGTCACCCATTCAGCCAGTGAAACAAGCATCTGCATTGGTTTAGATAAATGCACTCAAACCAGTTGATTGATTTGTGAAAAATAATATTAAGTTGGTTTTTTCTAACTGAATTTTCTGCTAAACGAAACTATTAGGTAACTATTTACCTAAAATGGATGGGGGAGGGGTGTTTTAAAAGTATTTACTGAATATTTTTATTCACAGCTGCAGAAGCTTTTCTTCTACTCTGTGATAGAAGAAAACAGTACCACATAGAAACCTTTAGATATTACATAGTTCACCATTAATTTTCAATGAGTATTTTGCAATGGCCGCTTAAAAAATTATCACAAAGCAGTATCTTAATAGTTATTGGATCCAGCAAAGGATTTGGGGAAAGTGCTACAAAAGAAATATAAATAAAGCAAAAACAAAGCACAAATATGAACAGTTTGCAGTTTTCCAATATTCACTAATACAGTGTTTTACAAACTGTACATTCCAAGCCTTAATCAATTTGAAGTATTTTTCTCTGACAATGGTTTAAGCAAATTAATTTATTTTGTGCTGAACCCAGTTTAACAGATCATAGCTCCTACCCAGTTAATTCACTGACAGCAAAAGTTCCCACTTGCAATAATGTGATCCCCTTCTGAATTCACAGCAATTTCTGTTGCCTTACAGAAACTATTGCCACTCCTGCCAAATGCAGCCAGTAGTAACAGATACAGCCAGCTATAATTTCTGTATTCAGACAAAAAATCCACTATTTTACTTAGGATTTAAGGATTTGTTTGTTCGAGTTAGCCAAGTTTACTTGTTTGTGGGATTTCTTTGCTTCCTTCTCCTGTCTGAAGCACTAGGCTAGGCACCCAAATGGAATGCTTCTTAGCTTGACTGAGAGCATGGGCTGCAGTTTCACTGCTGTGGGCTCCTAGGGAAACAGTGCATGCAGTAAAATGCTCCTGTGTTCACTGTCCTTTACTGCATTCCCTAGACTTCCTCCTCTGCAGCTTCAAAGGCAAGTCACATTCTCCCAGCAAGGTTCAGACTTGTGTTGAACACGGCAAAGCAAAAGGTATGATCCCAAAGATATGGGGAACAAAAGATATGACCTTAAAGATACAAAACAAAGGTTATAACCCCAAAAGTCCCAGAAGCTTACAGGGCCCAGCTCACTTACATCAGGAGAGGGTAACTCAGGAGTAGCTTCCAGTACTTGCTCTCTTCCTGGGGGGCTAAGCAATGTGTAGAGCCTCCAGCAAAGTCATACCTACAAATATTTCTTTTAGATCACTGAACTTGACTAACTTTGTAAGCTGAAAGTCAGCAGGTCTGGTGCATTAGTTTTAAGATACCCTGCCTGGGCAAATAGCAATGAAAAACAGATGTGAAGAAAGAGGAAAAGGTGCTCATTTCAGGATTTGTGCAGTTTGCTAGATAATATGAATTACACATTTTTTGAGTGTGAATGAGTCTGTCTGGTTCTGCAAGAGGTTACTATTCATGAAATTAGTGGTCTGCAAAGAGCTTCAGCTGTGAGCACACCTGAATCAGATTTTTTCCTGAGTTGCTCTTTTGTCAGCCTAAACCAGACTTCTTTGTAAGATTTCATCTTGGTGTGCCACTGTCTTCTACTGAATGAAACAAAGTAGAAAATTAGGTGCCCCAGCACCTCCCAGGATGCAAATGTTTGCTGTCTTTTTCTGATTGCATGAGACAGGTACTTATACCTGTTGCTCAGCCTGCCATTTATTCTGCTTTTATTTGGAAAGTTTCTGTTGCAGTTATACCTTGGCCTAATATGCAAGTGGGAATGTTTGTAAAACCTTGCTGGGAAAAAAGTGACTAAAGTACACTATAAAAGCTCTGCTACAAAATGATGGTGCTATTCTTCCTGGCAAGATAGTGATTGTATTATAAAACCTGCATAATGATTTTCAGACTGCATCAAGAATTCAGAATGTGAAAACATTGTAAGAAGTGAGAGAAACTGGAATTTTCATTATAGCTTGCAACATTCTTTTCAAGTCCTAACTCAGCTACTGGAAGTGTTTGCAAATTGCACTGCCTTTAAATGCTGCTATTTAAATCAATAACTTCAACATTGCCAACTTCCACACAAAATGAATAGTATGCAACTAAAACAAGATCATTTTTGTAACTTAAAAAGAGGTATAAGCTTGGTTTCAGGTTTAGCACTTGACATGATAAAAAGAATACCTACAATATTCAAAAACTAAGTACAAAAAAGGAAGGAATTTCAGGGGAAAAAAAGAGCTTTTCCTTTTTGTGTTATGTTTTTTATGTACAGATGGCAATGCTTTCAAGAACAGTCATGTCTTGTTTGATATCCACTACATTTGTGTTTGTAGAGGAATTTTTGTATATATTATCAACCTACTTTGTATTTAAGAGATGTTATTTTGAACTCAATTCTACCTAATAATATTTCTCAAGAGATTTTAATTGAGGGATGATTGTGCTTTGTATACATACAGATGACATATTCTAATAGCTATTTGAATTAAATAAAACTGTCATTTAATTTCTAAAATCCCCCATTTATTTGCTGGTGGAATAGTTTTTCTTTCTTGCGCTAAAAAAGGCTGCTGTTTTGTCTGTTTATAGGCACTAAAACTGTCAGTGTGGTGAAAACTGCACTGTGTTGGAGCTTCACTGAGCATCTTTTTCTCTATTTTCATTTCTGTCAGCTGCAATATAAGGTTGTGAGTCTTTTTCAGCTCTGAAAAATATACAATATTTCTTTCAACACTCATTCTGACTAAACAACTTTTTCATTTTGGATAATTAGATTATTGAAATGCAGTAATACTGTGTTTATTTTTCTAAACTGTGTTTTTTTCACATATTTATGAAATAATTCTGAGATTTCTGCAGTTGCATTGAGAGAAAAAAAGCTATCATACTTCATGTAGTTTATCTTGTCTGGACCTCTAAAAAATCCTTGCCCCTTTTTACAGCACATAGAACTCTTTCTTATGTGTAAAACACAGATCGTATTGGAAGCAAAAGCAATTACAAAGAAATATTTCTATTTGTTGGCTATCACTGTTGAAGTTCTTGACATCATAGAAGGGAGTTATAGATATTAGCAACAAAAAGAGATTTTTTTTTCTCTTGCTTGTTTCTATGCAGCCACTTTTAGTGGCTCTTAAAATATTCATGATTCCCACACAAAATGCAAACTGTAAAAGGGACAATTTTCTGATTTCTTAATCACATGAGCTAGACAAACACTTAGACTGTATCAATTCTTCAAGCAAGACGTCATTATAATTGAAATAGCAGCCCTTGTTTTTCTAGGATTTTAATCTTCCTGTAGATTACCATTTGAAAACTACCATTCTCAAAGGCCAATTAAAATTGCACTATTACTGCATTTCACAGCTAAAATAATACCAGAGCTAATGTAAAACTGCTTCTTAAGACCTCAAAAGATCCCTTTAAAGTGAAGATTCGGTGCCTAAACATGTTTCCTCAGAAAAAACTTCTGCCTTCTGGCAAAGAAATGTATATCTGCAGCAGTAATGAAAGAACTGCATACATTACATACCAGGTAGCAAGTTACTTTATTAGTTACTTTATGAATACTTTCTTCTTTTAATTTCATTTAAAGTTACATAAAACTTAATTTTATGCACAAATCTTGTTGGTTTTTTTGGTTCTTTTTTTTGTTTGGTTGGTTGGTTTTTGTGGGTTTGGGTTTTTTTTCTTTCTAAAACTAAAATCATATTGCAGGTTTATCAAAAGGTGAGATTCCTTTTTTGTTAAAAATTTATAGAACAGCCTTGGAATTCAAGATTTGGGATATCTGCTTCTCTGTTTAGGTTCCTATTCATAAAAATTAAACTGAATGGTCACTTAGAACTGGAAAATAACAAAGCCTAAAGCATAACTCATAGGTCGATAGTTGAAGGGTAATGTAGAACAGTTTTCTGCAAAAAGATACAAGACCTAAATAAGCATTAGATGCAGTTCTCATTAGTTTAAGCAGCTATGCAGTTCATCAGGCAACAGCATACAAAAAAGGCTGACACTGGTTTTCCATTTGGTTGTCTTTTACTGCCTACCTGCAGTAACCTATTACAAATTGATGGTTAAATAAACTGGTGGTGACCTTTGGCACACATCACATTGTGATTTATCACAGCTCAACGGAAACAGTTCACAGGCACAGCTGCTAGGAATGGCTATCCCAGCTCCTACTGTGCAAGTTCTGGGGTACATTACCTCCCAAAGGCTGCACAGCCATCAGCTGTGCAGTGTGACCTACTGCAAATCACCAACAGGTTCCTCTTCTCCTCTTGCCTATGCTTCAACCTTCCTCTCTTGCCCTGTTTCCAGTTCTGACTCTTGACTGGTCACACTTGTCTTAGTTCTTGCATCTGCTGCACACATACTTGGAAAAGTGTACTAACACCACATCCAAACTGTTGAACTTCTCAGTAGCTCTTTTATCCCAAAGTCTTGGCAGCTTTGATATTCTGTATTCAGAATCACAGCCAATCAGATAAAAATATAGTGTTTGTATTTATTTTTAAGATGATTCACACAGATACCATGTGTGTGAAATTTCACTTTAAGAGAAAGAAATTTTCACTTGTATTCCTTTTGAAGATTATGTCATTAAAGAGCTCAAGAATCTTAAGAAATAGAATTAGCTAAGCTTAGGAACGGACAAGATGGAAGAAAATTCCTCTCTCTGTGATATTATTTCAGGGTAGTCCTATTTTTATGGCACTAGAGTTTTTTCTCATACCACATTTTTTCTGCTAGCAGATTTTTCCTTAAGTTTTATACTTAGCACAGCTGAATCATACTTAACATAGCTGAATCAGAATCTCTGACACGGGGGAAGTGATCACGATCCTAGAAACGTGTGTGAACCTCCACAGCACGTAACATGCTGCTGTTGGATGCTACAGGCTCATAAGAGACATATGCTACCAGCCAGTTTTCTGAAGCCTGACTCATAAATACCCTAATATTCTATCAAAATTAATGACAGTTTTAAACAGATTATTTTTTTAATCCTGGTGTACTGCACAGTGGTGTTCTAGCCTCACAGACTTTTTCTCCTTCTATTTCATATTTCACTTCTGCTCTTAATCCTGTTCTTCTTCTTTCCTTTATTTTTTATTTACAAAACATATTTTCTGTGTTCAAATTATTCTCTTTTGTGTCTGCTCCAGTTTTCACCTTCCCTCTATTTCCCCTTCCTCTCCCCCTATCTCTTCTAAGAGTTACCTTAGTTGGCTATCAGACATCACCACTTCTTCCATCAGCCTCACCTCTGCTACACTAAGATTGAGCCACTTTCAAAGAAAGCAGTGTTCTTTTTGACAATCCTTGACATGTACCTTATAAATATTACTCATTCCTATGAAGATTTCCCAGAGTTTTGACCAAACATTTGCATATAATATATAAATACTAAATAACCAAATAATCCATCATTTAGTTACAGCCTGACTCAAAATCTAGAGATGTTTTCTTCGTCACCTGGAGTTAGTAGATCTTTTTTTTTTTTCCAGACAAACATTTAGACTACCAGTTTCCACCCTCCCTGTAACCAAGCTAGTTCTTCTCAAAAGCAGGTATTCAAAGCAGTGACCTCATGGCTAGGAAATACAGGATATTCTTCTGCAGAAGAATGGCTGTTCAGTAAGAAAGACTTCAACCTCTCAGCTGCCAAGGGCTGCCTGCCTCCTATCAGATCATACTGTCAGTCTCAACGAGTTGCTGTGTTCCACCACACAGAGATCTACTTCCCTACTGGGTTTCCCAGCTAAATGAGTTACCAAAGAGACAAAAATAGAAACCATATGCATAAAACAAGTGGAATGTTACAATTTGGTCTAATCTTATTCCCTGCTTGTTTTATGTTGCAGGCATCTCACCCCATCTGCCAAACTGTGCTCTGTTGAGGAAAAATGGTCCCAGGTGCCTGCACAGGTTTCTAGGTCCTTCATGAGTGAACTACTCACAGAAAGTTTCTGCATCTTATGAAAGACAAATGTGCATCATTCATCAAAAAGTGTTTGCTTTGGCTAGATAAGATTGCAAATGATAGTTCGACCTGCAGGCTACATGATGGGTTGATTTGTAGAGCACATAAACTGACAGAGCACTCATCAGCAAGTTAGGAAACTGAGAGTCACATCACTGGTCACACTCAGTCACCTCAAAAGTCCTGAACAGCTTGAAAAATCTTTCATTTTATACATGAAAGGTACACAGAAAAAAAGTGATTTCTCTGCTTCATGTGAGAATTAAATGGCATTTCATGTGGCATTAAATGGAAGACATTAAGGCATTACAATGTGCACACTTGCTGCAGTGCTTTGTAAACCTCATAGCTCTCCATTGCATTTAGGAAAGCTTGAATGCAAGATACATATTTGGTAACAATGACATCCAAATGGATTTTTATTTTTCTGAAGCATCCTTAATAATAGGTACATATTACTGTCAGTGGCATTTGACTACTCTTTAGTTGCTTTTCTTCATAAAACAACATTTTGAAAAGGCTTGGTTTCTATGCAATATTTCGTATACATACATTTTACTAAAATATGTATTTTGACAAATACATAATTTTCTGTAACTGCCTAAAAATATCTTCCTTCCTGAAAAATCTTACATTTTAACATATTCCTGGTGGTTCTTTATTGGCTTATTATTATAAAGTATTACAGTCTTTCTTTTTTTCATACTTTGGATATTTTATTCAACTTTCATATTCCTCTAAGCTCAGAATTATTAATTATATTAATTAGGGGACACACCATTAGCTACTATAATAAATGTAATATGTATTTTCAGGGACCAGCTGAAAAGTGGTGCTTGCCAAACTGTAAAAACATCATCACAGAGAGTCCCTGTTCTCAGCAGTTTTCATCAGACTGGTCAAATAAACATGAAAAAAGAAAGTATTACATGCAAGTAGACCAGCCATCACACTACTAATTTCAACCTGGTTCATAAAGAATGCAGACATATATATGCAGTCAGTTGTAAAGACTGAGGTTTACTGAAGAGAAAATAAGCTAAGTAGAATGTGAGCACAGGGAAGTGAACAGAGAAGGCAAAGACAGAAGTGACAGGCATAAGGAGAGGAGAAGGGTAGGACAAATTACCAGCCCCTTGGTGACCAGACAAAATAACAAAAAGACCAGTCAATAAAGATTCCTAGAGATGTGATGCATTTCCACACAGGCATAGTAGTATTTCATCTGATGTGGGAAATCCTCATTCAGTCAAACAGAATCCTTTATGTACATATGCACTTTCCTTCTTGGCTTGATGGGTTACACAAACTCCACACAGATGGTAACAGAATGCTTAAACAGCAGCAACCTGGGAGCAGGGCTGTTAAAACTCTTCTCTAATATGAACAACAAGGGGATGCAGCACAGTTTTGGGACCTGGCTGGACTCTTTGACCCCTGTCCTAATGATTTTAGCTGTTTGGGTAGCATAAAAAGATGTTGCCCCTGGTAGCTATCTGGAGAAGTACGGGAGAACCTGAGAGATTTGTTCCACCTGCCCCATCTCCGTGGAGTAGGTTTACTGGCAGCGAGCCATTACCTGGCCCTTGTCAATCCCAGATAAGTCTGTGACTTAAAGACAGATGCTTTTCCCTTTCTCAAATCCTGCATCAGCTTTTGGCTGTGCTCAAGTAGCTGGCTTTCTGACTTTAATACTACTTAAAAGACATCTGTTTTCTAAGGCTTATCTAGTTCAGTAGAAGTTTTGTTGGTTTTATATTGATACCAAGTAGAGCTC
Source organism: Irena cyanogastra (assembly GCA_013397155.1). Taxonomy (NCBI): domain Eukaryota; kingdom Metazoa; phylum Chordata; class Aves; order Passeriformes; family Irenidae; genus Irena; species Irena cyanogastra. Next base: position 20,633 of record VWZV01005110.1, read on the forward strand.
CTTGGGACATCTTTTATGTTGTGAAACAGTGATTTGTATTTGCAGCTGCTGTTTACCTCTGTGCAGAGATCAATACCTGCTGTATTTTGCCCTCTTAATTCACAAAATATGAGTTTAGAATGCAATCTTTTATTACCTATTCCTCATAACAAATCAATGTTCATAATATCAGTCTCCCTTATTCAGGTTTAAAATCTGTGCTTTTTTAGGCTTTTTTTCCTTCCAGTCAAATAGATAAGACTGAAGTTACTTTATTAGAAGGATGTAACACAGATTGGAGCAGCAATCCAGGCTTTTCTTTGGATGGTTCAAATATCTTTTTCTGTAATAAGCAAATAGCATACAATATATCCAATAGCAAGCTGGATTTAAATTTCAAAGCAATGACCCTAACTGCTCTGATAAAAATTTGCAACTCTCTCCAAATTTCAGGGAAAACTAAAGCTGTTATCAAAGCACTAGAAAGTTATTAAGTCCTTCTTAACATCCTAGAGAGGTATAAATTGTTCAAGCTTCAAATAATAAACTTTTCACAATTTGAAGAAATATCAAATTATTTAATTTATGTAATTTTACTTTCTTTATTTTTTTTTTTTTGTTAAGACTATCGTAACTTAGTTTCTTGGACATCATATTTATTCACAGTATTTCCTGGTTAAATGAGTACTAAAAATGGGCATGGAAAAAAAACTTTTAGGAATCATGAAATAATAGCAAAGGCCACTTGAGCCTGGCTTGAAAAATGTATGATAACTTACTGAAGTCTTTGCCAGTATGCTTTTCTTTGCCAGCCAGTGTATTCCATTCCATGGTGCTTGACACATAACAATATTATAAGAAAGCTAATTTATTGGACACAGACCTCTTTGAAGGAGTTAGATAGCACCAGATAAAGCAATCAGATAAAGTGCTTCTGGTGATCAGTAGGCAACCCCTGAGGCCACATTTCCCAGACTGTAGGTGATTCTGGGGCTGACTGTCAGGCAACCATTTTCCTTCACAGCTGCAGCAATTCATACCTGTTATTAATAAAAGACAAACTTCCCAAGCAGAGTATATCACTAATTTTCTCTCTGTTTCTTCTAACTTAGCCTGTCATTATCCTAAATGCTGGGATAGCATTTAGCTTCTCCAGCACCTTTCACGGAACATGTCTAATTCGTAAAGGACAGAGGCCACAAATACAAATTTGGGTCTGTATCCTGAACTTAAACCATCAAGGGTTTTTGTTGATAAATAATTCCATTGATAACAGTAGATCCACGTGACTTTGCTTAGCCTTTCTGGGGAACTTTGGGTGATATTCCTCTCATCTAACTTCAGGCATTTAAGTATTATTTTACTAGATTCCTTCCTTGTGGAGCTAAGCAGATGAAATGCGCTTTAGAGGCACTAGTTTCTCTCAAATGACTAAAAACATGACACTGACTTTGATTACATGCTGATTCAACCACATAAAATTATTTGAGATGATCTACCAGATCACAAATATAGACTACGTATAATTGTTACTCACTTGATGGATAGATTAGTTGAGACTAATCTCACTACTAGAATCTACTAGTGGATTCTACTACAACTAATAGATCATCAGTATAGAATATATGTAGAAATCTTACCCATTTGATGGAAAGATTCCCCAAAAAACCCCCTGCAATAAGACAATTTTTTTTTTCCAATAAGCAAAAGGGTCTCTTGATTAAGTTAGTTTTGTCAAGGAAATTTCTTGCCATAAAATTTATTGAAACAGCACAATGGGATGTCTTTCACAGAATGGCTGCTTCATACTTGACACAGGAATGCTTTTAGAGAGAGGAAAATACTTCAAGGAAGATCAAGAGAATTGAAAAAATATATTCCCTTTATTCATGTGTATGTTTGTTTGGCACATTTTTGGTCCTTTTTTTTTTCTAACAAGCATAGCTTGTTGAAAATGCTGTTTTCTGAGCTTCATGATAAGTGAAATACTGTATATAATTACATGGCAGAAGCAAAAGAGGGTTTCAATTGATTTAATTTATTTATATCTCTCTTAATCTTATTTCATCCATTCAGTTTTATCACCTTTCAGTCTCTGCTGCTGTCTGTTATCACTGCAGACCTGAACCTCCCACTGTCTGCTTATAACCACTGTAGTCTTTTTATTTCTGGCACTTAGCTGATCCTATCCTTCAAAACATTTATTCCCCACTGAATGTAATCTGACCAGTTAACTTTTATATATCTGCTCCTTTACTCCAGCGTCTCTTTTTACCAAGACATTGAATATCTTGTGTTTGCCTCTTCACTTTGACTATATGCTTCCTGCTTTCTGTGGGCTGAAGTAGGTTCAAGGCAGACAAATAACCAGTAGTCTATGCTCCATTTTCAGTGTTCACTTCAGATATGTCATTATCTGATAACAAATAGAGTGACATTTATTGGGGTTTTTTATTCCATAGATTTAGGGTCATCTCATGGAGATAGCTGTCTTCCTGACAGAGCAGTACCTTGTCACCATATCATCCCAGGATTCAGTATCAAAGCCTTGCAGGAATCAGCTTTCAGGGCAGGCTGAATCTGATGTCAGGTGCATTTTGATAGGTCACAGATTACTTCATCTAACCTGATGCTGCTAGTGGCAAGTTCAAAATGAGACTGTGCTACACCCTCCTGAATAGTCATACTGTGTGCACAAAACCTTTGTCCTTTTCACTTGCAAACATCAGAGCACCCTGGAGAAAAAAAAAAAAACAAACATAGATAGCGAACTATGCACTGTTGGTATGGTCAGGAAAGAATGGAAAAATAGAGTACTGGCCATTGGTCCCATGCAAAAAATCCATCAGGCAGAAAGGAACAGAGGGCAATATTTTTGGGTTTTTATAATTTGGGATAAATGTGATTTCATTTTACAGTCTTAGGATTAGAAATAAGAGTAATTTAAGAAAAAAAAAGTGACTCATGATTTCTCATAAACTTCAACACGGCTTCAGAAAACACAATGCATTTTCTGTGCAATTATTACAGCATTTGTTAGTGAAATTCTCCCTCAGGAATCTTCATTTTTGGAAGGAACGCAGTTAAGATGATATTTACATAAAGAAAACAGAACTTTTCAAAGTTATTTTGCATGAATTATCCAGCTGTCCAGATGTAACTTAAAATGTTTGGAAAGTACTGAAATAAGTAATTCTAGACATGTCTTCTTGGAAATATTTAGAATTAGAAAATTATACATCTGAAATCTTTACCTAGTGAAGTACCCTTCTACCTGGTTTTAGGGAATTCTTTTAGTCTGTCTTCTCTCCTTTCTGTCTTTCTCCTAAGGGCAGATTGCAATGTCAGGACTAGGAAAACAACATTATTCAGAACAGTCAACTAAGTCTTAATTGTTAAATATGATAAACTGAACAATCTCAAAATACAGATATTTCAAAGTAGGTTAAAATTAAGCTAAAGCAGCATATGATGACTAATGGAGAAAATAAAGGTCAGCTAGGTTCAGATGTTTCATTTGGTAAGCAACTCACAAACATGAAGGTGTTCTTACAGCTCTAAGAGCATGAGAAAGATCATCTGAATAAATAAACTGAGCAGTAGATTGGCATGTGCAGAACAAATTTAGGTTCTTATATTATTGAGGAAACTCAGTCAGTGACTTACTGTAAACATATGTAACAGATATGAGCAAAGGGCATCGCACCAGGTGTTATTTGCATGAAATCTCCACACCTCAATTTCCTCTTTAAGATGTGAAAAGAAGTGTCTCAGGGCACTTAATCAAATATTTTCACATTTTATACCAATTACCCATACATTTTAGGCACACATTCAAACACTCTACTACTGGATCATTATAATTACTGTACATTCCATGTCTCTGAAACATGCCAGATTTGTAATTGGAAGGAAGAAAATTATCTTGAGACGTGCTCTAACAAAACAATGAAAATAACCTAAGAACAATGCCCCTTTTGTTCTGCCTACAGTATTTTCCTGCTGTCTATACAAAAGAACAATAAAAATTTAATCTGAATTAGAAGAAAAAACTTCCTGCTATCTAGATACCTTAAAATTTCAAAAAAAATTTGCGATATAAACTATCTTTATATGCAACTGAATCCACTTCTAAGTTTACTCTTAATCCACAATATAAACCAACCTTCCATCCTTTTGTAGTCTCTATGCAGTAATCTCTCTGAAAACAATCCTACAAGGGGCAAAAGTATGACAAGAGTGAGGTAACTAGTCTGCAATGCAGTTTAGAAATCAAGTCCTAACAGCACAAAAAAAAAAAAAAAATCCTCACTGTGCCGGCATACAAAATACCAAGCTGAGTCACATTTTAAAACTAAATTCCAGAGATGCCTACAATTGACATAGCTGAGCAGTTCACAATGCTTGGCTCACACCTTGCTTATGCAGCTAGATTATGATCCAAAACCATATCATTTCCTGAGTGTGTTCTCCAAGGAAATCTACTTGAGAGACATTGTCAGAGCATACCTACTACAGATTCAGCTTTCAAGTCCATCTCAGCAAGTAACTGCATCTTTTAAAACATGACATTTCTTCATCATGAACAGCTCTGAAACTCTAACAGAGTTATTAGACAGTTTCGAAGGCATGGGGTTTTGTTTTTATTTATATGGATATGATTAGAAAAGGAATAGGAAAGTATAGGAAAACACTTAATTTGGAGCAATTTAGTGCCTAAGACAGTTTCTGAAGAGGCCTTCCTCCTTTAGCTGTTTTTTGAAATTTTCCAGTTCTTTAAGGAGTCAGTCATAGCAGCTGCGTCCAGATCATTCACTTTTAAAGTCTAGTGCCTGCTCTAACAGGTTGCAGTATCATGTTCTGTCTCAAACCCATAATAATGTCTAGAAATTTTTTGAATAAGTAATGTAGGTTTAAATTTGTTGAGTCAATAAGGAAGTATTAAACCAAGATTTCTGTATTTCTAACCAAATCCTCTGACCATAAAGCTCTTCATAGAACTGTATTTCTTTAAGACTCAGGCACTTGTCTTCAGGAGAGGTGTCAGCTTGACTCAGGGACAGGATTAATAACTCAGACACCTACCCAGTTGTTTAACACTCAGCAGCTACACGCACAGCATGTTATTCTAAATGTCACTCTTACCTTACCTGGGAATTGCCTGTGATCCTCAGTTTCTAATGCAGAATCCTTGCTTGGGGAGAAGACCATAATAGAACCAAGTAGTGCATTTATCTGAATTGATCCTTTAATATTCATTACTTTGATCTCCCGGTGTTTGCAAAACGATTTGCAAGTCACTTTCTTTGCTAGTGTTAATTAAATGTTATTTTCTTAGTAACAGGTTAGCTTTCTTGGCACTGTTCTGAGAAAGCTGCATGCCTGATTTCCTCCAGCAGTAGAAGCTTGTATTGGTCATCCACTATGTGCATAAGTATTTTCAGCATTATTACAATCTTACCAAGGAATTTCCTGTTTTTTAAAAGGTTGTAAATTTTCCCAGTGGTCGTCCTGAGAGAGAATGAAATCGTCTTACCTATAGCTGTCACTCGAAAAATGTCATATTCATTGTTCATTTTAATATAATTTATGTGACTTGTGGAAGTGGATAAGTGCTATGCTGATAATTCTGCAAATACAAATCTTCAATGCAAAGCTGGAACAGAACACCACTTTCCTATAAACTACCTGCACGTAATAGAATTGGCAACTGAATTGGATTCGGTGGTAACAAAATCTGTGGCTCAACATCCTTCAAGCCCCTGTTGTGTTATTACCCCAAAGGGCGTACCACAGTCAAGAACATGCAAAACCTGTTCCCCCTAGACAAAGCATAGAGGATCCAGCCTCGCTGAAAATTGATTTTTACTCACTGTTACAGAATTTCTTAACTCCAAATACTTCCATGTGCATAATAATATTTTGTATCATAATGATGATTATTTTGTTCATACTAATATTTTTATCACTTCTGATGCAGAATAGAAGAGTTTGCCTACGCCAAAAGCTATTTTAGGCATATTTCTTGTTAGGCTACTTCAGTAATCTAGACACTACCTAATGAGATCTATTTTATTACTTCTGTTTCATATTGTTCATATTACTGAGAACTTCACTTCACTTCACTAGGAGTGAAACCAAATATTGTTGACTTTGTGGCACTACAACCATAGCAGTGGGAGAGTGGTGCCTCTATACTTACCCATGCAATATTTGTTTAATTAATGGCTTAAGGGTAGTTTGTTGCTCATCAGTCTTTTCTGCTGGTGAGAACCAGGCTGTTTTCATGTCATTCTGCATATCAACCTGTACAGAGTAACTGTTAACAAGTTTTGAACATTTTTCATTGCAGTATTTCTGCAACATTCAGACTCCCACTTCTGAATTAAAAGGTGACAAAACCAGAAGGTTTCCCCCCCAAAAAAAGTGCTTCCAATAGTTTAGGGAAGGTGGGAAATAAAGGGACTGCAAATGCTGAAAGAAGGAGAGTGGAGACACTGAGGTTTGGAACCTCTTTTTGCATAGATTTGAGTGTTACTTGTTCCACAGGGCTGCAGCTGAAATGGAAGTGAGTCTACATCAAAACCAAATTGCAAGTCAATTCAATAAAAACTAATTTTAAAAAGGTGTGATTATACCTCTGTTTCTGATCTGTCCCATGCTTGATTCTGCTGAAAATTCATATCCCAGAAAAAACTTCTATGTGAACATTTTGTAGGAATTAAAGTTCTTTGCGTTTCACGGTTTTGAAAAGCTCCCCCCAGATCCATTTGAGATTCTTCTCTGGCTGGGAAGATCCCTACCACCAACTTGACCACTCTGAGTGACTCCATGTCTGTTCCAGACCTTAATTTTCCAGCTCAGCAAGGCAGATAAATCTGTTGCAAGCTACTAAGTTGGGGTTTTTTTCTGCTAATAACTTTTATGACTCCATTCCTTTTTTCCTAAACTGAAACCAATCCATTCTTCGTTGTATTCCCATGTGAATGAGTCACATTATTGATTCACTATTGTCCATGGACAGGGATACACATGAAACATTGTAGTATAAGAAAAAACCACCCATAGCAAAACTTGGCTCATTTATATCCCAACATACGAGAAGGAGTGATGTATTTGAGCAATCATGATTTGCAAGTTTTAGACAAAATCACCAAGTTATTGTTCTCTGTAACTAAAACATTATTTCTGCTTTTATTTTTGCCTGAATTGCTGGGTAAAAACATTTTGAATGCATTGCATGAGGTCATTTCAAGTGAAAACCTCTTCCTCCTCTTCTACAGAGTGTGTCTTCCAAAGGCTCATTTCACACTTCTTATGTGACATAAGCACAGATCCTAAAAAAGGAACAGAATATAAATTAAAAGGAAACTATTTTCTTGTAGTTTGTCTTTATTAGCATGTCACTTAACAGTAAAGAAGTTGTTTCTCCTTTATCTGTTTTGCTCTACTTTTCACTTTCTTTTCACAGTTTCTTTTTAAATTTTTAAACCAGTCCACATATCCTCACAATAAGTAATATTTCTGGATTTTTTTTCTGTCTATATAATACAGTACAGATACGGAAAGTATACGGGGAGCCAAGTTCCTCTGGCTTTGCTCTGTGCCATTTCACAAGGCACACTGCTTTTACAAGAGGTGTTTTGTCAAAACATGTCTTAAGGGACTAAATTATCTTCTCATTGTTCAACAGGTATAACAGGATTGAAATTTCTTTCCAGAAGTAAAAACTGTTCTCATCCATAGTACTTCATGTCACGAACCAGAACTGCAAAGCCTTAGAAAAAAAAAAGCTTCTTAATTAAAATTGCCGTCTCAAAAACGTAATACTATCACAACATCTCCAATTAGATTTTTAGCAAATTGAAACTGATAAAGTAAACAGATTGTATGACAGTGATTAGCAAAGCACTGAGCAGAATTTAGTCACTGAGTTGAACGTATGTGAATTATTGAAGGTAAAACCTCAAAGACATTTAGTCAGAAAAAGATTATGTCGGGGATAAGGATGAATAGCATCTCTTCAGTATATTTTGAGCAAGTGTGAAAACAAATAGTAATATTCATATATGGACACTGTTATTCAGAGCAGTTTAATAGAACATTGTTGCTGGGATTTTTGTCTTTAAATACTTACATATAAATGTAACTTGTTAAAATAATTATTGTTCTTTTATTTAAAAAAAACCAAACAGATAAATTTTCCTTTGGAATGTACAGCTAAGTTCTGCAGATAATAAAATTGCAGAATATTGCAAGCTATTGCATCATTAATCCCTGTATAACCATTTAAATATTGTGGTCATAATTGCTTTAATAATGTTTTCCCATACTGTCTTAATGATTTGCAATAGTTCCATTTTCCTGGAAACTCTGATCTACCATGCAAGTAGAGGGGGCAGAAATTTATACAACCAATGCAAGACTGAACCTTGGCAAAAAAACCCAAAATATATTCACTACATACTAATTGTAGTTTATGCCATCATACTCATTTCTGAGTTGTGTTTAGCAGCAGGACTACTGAGCAAACCTCAAGTGTTCCATTTCCAGTCCTACCCTGTGGGCATTTACAAACATTCTTTCCAGAAATGAGAATGGGCTGACCCCCCATTTTATGCAGTCCAGGAGCTTCTGTGCTC
>VWZV01005120.1:1165-15723 GCA_013397155.1 Irena cyanogastra
TACACATTTAAATATGCACCAAACCAAACATGCCAAAAAGTATATAATGAAAAATCTGTGAAAGTATATCCTATATAGGTAGAATAAACATACACAAAGATACAATACAACTCTAAAGATGGAAGGTCATTTCCCTTAGCACAGATTACCTATCTAGATATCCTAGATAACCTTCAAGGTGAAGTTCATTAGCTACAATTTTTTTGCATATATGTAATTAATTAAAATCCTTTATATAAGTGATAATTGTGGGTTATTTTTCATTTTGAACCTCCAGTAGCTGATTAAAAAACTAAAATCAAATCACTGTACTTCTGCTTTAAAATTTGTAAAAGTATTATTTGCAATACTCACTTTAGTTATGCAACACATAAATCTTTTCACAGTTACAAAGAGAAAAGAGCCCTAATGTTGTCATAGAAGTTGAAGAATATAATACTACTATAATAACCTTTCAGAAAATTAACACAGTGGATGAAATTCACTGCTGTGGTAGATCCTTTAGCTCAAGTGGAGGTACATCAAGAAGGGTTGTGTGTGCTGCTCTGGAAGGTGTAAATCACACCATATGACTATTAAGTAAATTTTTGAAAAGAGTTGGAAACAACCTAGCAGATGCATCAGTAGAGAAGCGTGAGAAACTACCTGTCATGGGGCTTCCAAAGTCATGTATCTGAGGGAGAGAAAGCCATCTCTACAGAAAGTGAACCAGCACTATCACTCCTTTTCTACATTTCCATTCAGCTGTGCTTATGCATCAATTAGTTTTGTCTTGCTCCTACTATTTTCAGTTGTGCTTGTGTCTTACACATGACTGCAGGTATCAGGGAAGATAAGACCAGCATTTCAGATTTCCCTCATGGCCATAGCCTTGGTTTCATTTATTCACAAGATGAACTGAAGGAGATGATTTCTGGAACTCAATTTGCCTATCTCTATTCCCCAGCTCTCACCACACAGAGTCACTTTGAACACCTTTTCTAGGATTCTAGAAGGAGGTCATGCCATATAGCAGTGGTCTTTGAAAGGAATTCCCAAACTTTTAAATCCATAATAGATGCTTATTGTTATTGGAGCCAAAGGAGCAAATGGGAAGCAAGTGTATGTATTTTGGACCACTGATAGTTTGCTTAATCTAGGTTATTTCTGCTCAAGAACTGAAGCCCCCATAAAGTGAGGAAACCTATTTTAACTTTACGGAATAAATCAAGTATATTTGGATTCCATTCAAATATACTGTATAGTATAAATTTCAAATATACTGTATAATATAAATTTTGATTTCATGAAGGGACAGGCTCCACAATTAACTCTTTCCAAGTTGTGCGTACATTGCCTTGAAAATCAAGTTTCTATTTGGTAATGAATTGGTTTGTAAAATCACATTTGCATTGGGATATGTTTGTTTCTTAGTTGTCTACCCTTGCACACTACTTCTGGGACATCTACAGAATCACCAAAACCCTCCTTGTTTAAAGCAAAGATGCCAATTTTCAANTGTCCTATTTTTATAAGCACATTTAATTTCACACTTTTGACTTACCAAATGATAAAGCAGACACACATGACCGATGCATCAATTTTGGGTGTTTATAGAGATAAATAGGGTATAAATAAAAAAAAATAGTAACACACAGTATCAGTGCTTTTTTACTACTGAAATTCAAGTATTGCTAATAAATGGGTTTGGTCATAATTTTTCTCTCCAGAAATTTTGCTTTTGCTTTGTTTTTGGTGAGATTGCCACTGATTCTAATGAGACCTCACAGAGTTCAAAAATCCAAGCCCCAATTCCTCAAAGGTATAACTGAATAGATTTATCATTTGTTTCACAGCTTTCAGTGAGAATTCTTGTGTTCATGTTTCCAGGATCTAAGCCTTTGTTATGACATATTAATCCTTTTTTCTACTCATACTCAATTTTGTTATGATTTATCCATCCTTTTTTCTACTCATACTCTTTTTTATTTCAAGTTCAACTTGTAGCATTACCTTTCTTTACTGTTGTTTTAACACTCATCTGTCAGAAAACTGTTTTCAGTTCCTTGTCACATTGTCAAATTTACCACTGATTAGAAATTTTTACAGGACACACATCTGTTTCAGACTGAATAATTTAGAAAATTTCAGCTAAGGCTCAGTCTAGACACAACAGTTTTGGGTTTTTTTTTGCTTATGTTAAAGCCATAAGATTTTTTGAGCACTCATCACATTCCCATTTCTATTACAAAATGGATCTGAATCCGGCAGATGGATTTGCCTTTATACCAGCAAGAGGTTATTTGCCATTCCAATAAAAGCACACTGAGACTTGTCCGAGTCATATGCCACTGAACAAGCAACCACTTCTTAAACAGATCAATACAAACCTTCATTCTATTTACTTCTACAATCTACAATGCCCTATGCTTATGATCAGGGCCAAAGGTGTGATCTGTACAGTGACTCATGTGATTAATACATTGGTGTGATTTTGCAGCTGCAGAATAGGAGCCAAAATAAGAGACAGACATCTCACCAAAGCTATGCATTTCTGAACTCCTTTTTTGCTCCTGGATCCTGTAACATGTGAATAACTAGACAGCCTGATTGCTTATATCTGGCATGCAGTCTCCAAGCTTTGATGGGAACATGTGCTGCTGCCACACGTAAGTGCGTGAGAGGGGCCAAATGAATATAAAGGTCTGTCTAGAGGGATTTCAGTTTCCATGGCCAAATCTCATTAGATTCCATCCTTTGTAAACAGATTCCAACCTTCAACAGTTAACAGCACTAACCACACTGCACCTTCCCACAGTAAAACTAAATGTGCTTCATCCTACCATAGCTCTGAAGGATAGCCATGGCCAAAAACCAGAAAGCAAATGCATGTGCTCAGTGTTGTAAGGCTGCAGCTGGGCATTCCTCCTCTCCTACTAATGTGGGACGGTGTAGGACAGAGGTAAAGAACTTTTCAGCACACCCTTGAGGTTCTTCTTTCAATGATGCACCCATCAGATTCATACACAGATATGTATTATATACAAATATATATGCATGCATACTCCTAGCTACCAAGCTAATGCTGTAAGGCATCCTGCATTTTGTCATTACACTAGAGCACTATTCAACACAACTAACAGAATGTATATATAAAAAAAAACCTTAAAAGTTCCTCTTTGAAATAAGTATGAATGACCATTTGGATTTTCTTTCATTAGTGGGGAGGGGGGTGGCTAATCATCGATGCAGCATTTGTAAAAGGGCAACAACTTTTATGGCTGAATTTTGAAAGGTGAAAAATATTCATCCCTTGTAAACTTCCCTTCCATTGTGAAATGAGATTCTCATAGTCACCAATCTCATTAAAAGTTAAAACTGTGTCTGCTTAGCATTAGCAGGGAATAAAAGGGTAAGAAATGAGGTGTCTATGAGAACTATAGCTATTGACATCATTGACCTATAAATACGTCCTCTTCAAGCTGATATACAGCAATTCATTATCCCTGTTTTGATATAATTGCTATTACTGAAAGCCTTTTGCTTTCAAGTGTTAATACAATTGCAGTTCATTTTTCAGATAATCTGCCAAAAAGAAAAAACTAATTTCTAAATATTTGATCATAAAAGTTGTCCTCAGCTTTTACAGATAATTTAGCCAAATAATATCAGATAATCTTAGAGCAGATTTAACAGGAAATTGCTAGGGACTCCATCTAAGCAGCATCCATTTGCACTTATATAAATGTACTGAATGTGTAGGAAGACTTTGACAGCTTGCCATATGTGATTTCATTCTGTAGCCTACCTACTTTACCATCAAAAGTTATATCCTTTGAAGCATTGCCAGAATTACTTTAGCCCAGTAGATATGCTAGATGTGCCCTTTAAAAGCCATATCATTTCCTTTCTACTCTGAGTAGTTCAATGTAGCAGCTGCTCAACTAAATTCCTTTGAAGGTTAAAACCAAAAAAACCCCTGTACTACAGCTCACTAAGATGTCCAGTGTTGAATGAAGACCATGGATGTAAGAGAATAAATATGACTTAAATGAGACTATAAAAGACAATCAGAAAATTATCAGCTCTCATGGGCATATTATAATTATACATGCACAGAACAAATATTTGCATTTCAGGATATGTAAGCATTTTATTTAAAATAAAAATAAACTTTGCATTTTTTACTTCAAATCCATTATGTTGATTGTTTATATGCAAATTCTGATATTGCCGTGACATGGGTGTTAATGCCATAACAAAGAATATCACACATCAACAACTTGATTCAAAATAGCAAATATAGGTATGAATGTAAAATCTCCATTCAAATCTTTGGGTTTTGCAGTTATTTTAAAAGACATGACGTATTTTCACAGCACCTTCCCAGCTGTTCTAGATGACAATGAAGGGATAGGCCATATCATCTAGTATCACAATGAAGCTGTGACATTTTAGAAATATTTTCAGTTTACCTTCTTTAATTTCTATAAACGCTATTTAAAATTGAAGACTGATGTTTTTACTAAAGAGGTGAATAGATTCCAGAATTATATGATTTTCTTGACTGCTAAATTGAAAATGTTCCAAAACATATTAAAATGGTAGTGCCCTTTTGTAGTCTCTTTGTCCTGTAAAAACCCTGCAATGTCAATTTTAATTAACGAGCTGTAAAAGTTACTTTTTTTTTTTCTGGTTTTACTTATTATTCTTATTATTTCACAAGAATTTGCGCCCTCATTAGGGTGCTTGCAGACTTTGCTAATCTGCAGGGATTTATCCCAAAAGCACCATGAGAATGCAGACTGGACTGTGTCAGGTCTAGTCACATCACTGCCCAAAATAGGTACAGCACCAATGTGTTGAATAGCTCCTAACCACTTAGAATTGAAAAAGCATAATTTATTTTGCATATGTCTACTTTAGTTGCTGCCCATCAAACACATAAGATCTTTCTTCACAGTCACATGTGAACATAAATCTAGAGTGCAGTGATATCAAAAAAGAAGAGAAGGATAGAACAAGTATTAAGGAACCTACTTTTATTTAGCCAAAGAAAACATCTGGGATAAGTTCAATTTGAAGTGTATAGAATTCTTTCTGTAGACACATTTTTTACCAAAAAAGCAGAAAATATAAATCCTTATATTTACGATGAGCATGGAAGAGAATCACATCTCTAGAAACTGGAATTTACTTATGTTCATTTCAGTGACTGAATTATTTTCTATTAATAATTCTTCCCCTGAACTGTGCTCTGTTGGGAAGGCATTGTACACTTAAGCAACAATACATCCAAACTTGATCTGGGAGCTAACAAGGAAGACAGACTAAATTAGAAGATAGGAAACAGATGATAAAAATATCACAATGTTCATCCCTCCCAAACACGCAACTAATAAAGTGTATACTTTTTCACCACATTTTTTAGCCAACCACTCTGATATTGAAGATTGTTATGTCTTTGGAATACATCTTTCTCAATGGTCAGACATTAGGTCATCTGCACACAAGATTGCAGTAAATAAAGTATATACCAATTGCAATTAATGCAGGAATCCTCTAAAATGCCTTAATATAATGTTGATTCAAGTTAACTCAATCTGAATATATAAAATGGAGACAGGAGAAAGAAACTGAGCTATCATATGATCAAAATATTTTAAAACTTGCAAGCAATCTATAACAAATAGGAAACAAAAAGGAGAAATCACTGTCACTCATTCAATGTACTAGATGCTTATAGGGACAGAGGGATTGCTCATTAACTTACAGAATATATCTTCATTCCTAGTGTAAAAAAAGAAACATATTGGCAGTATAGAGTAAAATGAGAACCATTCAAAAACCCATGAAACCTCTTCATTGACTTACAAGCTGTGGATCAGACTCATGTCATGTCAGGAGAAACAAATATAGAAGGGAAAACTACTGCTTCTCCAACTGGATTAATGAATTTTAGAAAAGGAAGCATCTCTTCCTACAAACTTCAAGTCATGACTCATTCATGCTGCTTTAATACACAGAAGAGATACATTTACAATTTTCATCATATCTTTCTTATGCATATGTTATGGAAGTTCAGTGAGAATACATGGATATCTCCATTGTTATTCAAAGAATCTCAGGAATGCATACAGCTTCGTATTTACCACTTCTGCATGAATAAGTGCTGTCCCAAATGAGACATCTTTCTGAAACACAGTATGAAAAGGTAGAGAGCATGCCTGACTGTTATGGCTGTATCCTAATACAGCAGCAATCAGACTAGAAAATACTTGTCACCCAAAAGACCCAAAGACAGGATCTCAAACATAAAATAATTAATATAGATAATAATTCTGTCATACATTTTATTAGTATAAGGCCAGATTTATTAATACAAAGGCTTTAAAAGTTATTTGGAATACAGTAGGAACAGAATACACCATATTAGTTGATAGATCCATGTGATAGAGAAATAAGGCAGTATTTCCCCTTTATATTTTACTGTTGCCAAACTTTATAATATTGTTGCCAATCAAGCCGTTTGATTGTAGTTTCAAAGGTCTTTCTGTAGAATCATGATATTCCCAAAAAGTCTCAGACACCTCCTACATATTAAAGTACATTTTTAGCATTCATGTAGCTAATGGAAAAAGAAGACTTGAAAATACAAAGTCACAAAGGGTGCAAACCCCTCTGAATGTTAATAAGTCCTTTAAATATTATTTTCATATATCTTGAGTACGAACCAGACTCACTATTTGAGTTGATGCTGGGCTGTGAGTTCTGAATATCAAAGGTTGGCAAATTTTTGCTTGGTTGCTGAGAAAGAAGCAGCATGTCTCCTCACGAGTCTGTTGCTGAGTAGGGGCAGTGTGCTATGTTTGTTCTCTGTCTTCCCCTTCCTGTCTGCTCACACTAGAGACGCATTTCTTTTGTCTGTCTCCTCACACTAATCTGATTCCCCACGTGCTTCCTGTCTCTCAAGGGAAGATAATTCCTGCTCTTAGACATGTATCCTCATTGTTGAAGAAATATATTTTCTTTCTCGCCCTTTTGCCCTAACTTTCTAACTCTGGGCAGGGGAAGTTTATCACTTCACTCTGTTTCGTGTCTGGGAAAAATGAATACCTAGTTTTCTACTGCCTCATCAAGTTGTCAGTAGAAGCATCCCTCTGCTGCATGGCTGTTTTTTGGCTATGCCAGCACTGCTAGAGCAGGCTGTATGATAGGGTGGGTCCTGACATCAGATTGTGATGGCCTAGCTTGTAAAATGGCTTTAAACTGGCTCTTCTGTAGATTCATCTGCAGAGGAACCTTCAGTGGGAGTGCCATGAGTATGATGAGTAAACATCATCCACGTGGAGCCGAGTTACTCAGGATGAATGCAGACAGTTCTGAAGGTATGGGCAAAGAGCAGAGAGAACTTTCAATATGAATGTTGTTAAGGAGCTCAGCTGAGCAAGTAAGATAAAGTACTGGTTCACAGTAAGCCTGACAAGTTTTCTGCTGCTCTTTTTCCCTGTCCCCTAAATGCAGAAAGCAACCTGGGAGCCTTCCCTTTCACACCATAACTTAACCAGGAAGCTGCTGTCAGCTGCTGTGCAATTGGAAGCACAGGCAGAGGATGTCTGGGATGGCATCCTGGTTCAAGTGCCAGAAGGTAATACAGGAAACATGGGGTTAAAATGCTAAAGCAGCATAGATGTATTTTAATGCTGAAGATGAGCATGGAGTGACAAAAGAATATAGATTAATACTGGAAGAGTACTAGCACATGGACGTGGACATGATTGTCTTGAATTTCCATTACAAACCTTGGGGATTAAGCACCATTAGCCTCTGACTTGGGAGGTTCTCTTGACTAGATTCCATCTGCAGTGAAGACACTCTCCACATTTGGAATGCACCTGTTCTCTTACCAATCCTCTCTTCTCAGAGTAGTATTACTCTGTTAACTCTGATTGAACACAGAGCAAGTAAAGTCCTGACCAAAGTTGAAATAATGCAGGATGTTGGCAAAAGCAGAATAAGGTGTATTTCCTGTCCTTTTTCTGAGCTGCTTCCTGATCTTGTGCTTTCATATGCAACCCCTTAGTCAGACTGGTAGTACTCTCAGTGAGGATTTGCAGCTGAAGATATCACTGAACTGATCTGAGTTTAAAGTCGATTTTTAAATTTCATTTTTGCAGCATTATTTTTTAGCTCACAACCATTCAGTGATTGTGTTTTTAATACATTGGGCACTGTTTTATTCCTTTCATAATCTTAAGCCAACCCTTGAGTATCTGTAGATTGACCCACCCCTTCTCAAGTGCTTGGAATGGAAGTTCTGTCAAGTGAACCTCTACTGCTTCTCTGCTACAAATCTTGAATCATTTCATAGAATGGAAAATATTTGAGTCATCACTTTCACTTTCCCTGACTCAAATACGGATGTAAAAGAAAATCAAAATTTATAATCAGTGCATTTTATAAGCAATGAAAGGCATATTTTCTTACCATTAATCAAAATCTATTAATTATATTTTTTAGAAGTTAAATTTGCATCACTCACCAGCAGAATGACTTTTTGAACTTACTCTTAAAAGGTAGAATACTTACTTTTCTTTGAGGGTTTTTTCTCCTCATCTCTAATGTACCCAAAAAGCACGGAAAATACCTTTAGGACAAATTTGTGTGTTTCTCACAGAAAAAACAGGATCTGGGGTTTTTTTCCCCAATTATTCCACAGCTGTTTGTTTTACAGAATGTTCTGCAACTTCCACATTAATATGTTACAATGCAATGCAAAGAAGATACCAAAAGTACTCTGTAGCTAATTTGGATAATATGAATATTAATTCAGGAAAACTTTTTTAAATTTGCCTTAATAGGAAAGAGAAACATAAAATACCTAAATTGTCTTACCCATTTTCCCCAGATATTTTTATTAAAATAAACTGAAACCATTGCATCCATCAAGCAAATGATCTGATTGCTAATGTTTTCAGTCTTGTTCAGTACTGGAAAGAGTTAAGAATTGCCATGAAAATACCTTATCAAATGCCTTTTTCTTTTCTTTAACAGCAAATGGTAGAAATTATTAAGTGACATAAAAAGTCTTCAGCCTTTAAGTGTTAAACCAATGAGGCTATATTTTATTGCATGAAGAATCTGTGATTCATTTTAACCAGTGAATCCCTTCTGCATAAAGGCTTTCAATGTTTCAGCCTCAATGGCTGGTAAAATATGTTCAAAAGAATAAATAAGGGAAACATGATTCTCATGTAAAATGACATTCTGGATTCCTTTAGTTAACTCAACAGACAGCTATATTCAGTGGAGCCTATAAGACAATACTGTTGGCAGCATTTAAACACACTGCAGAAGAAGAAGAAAAACAATGTGATCAGCGACAATAAGTTAATTTCAATTAAAAAAAAATCATTAAAGCATCACCATGTATTGCATTTGGACTCACTACAAAGTGACAGCCAGCGGATTATTCCACAGATTTCTAATGCTGGAAATTCTGATGGCATTTACTAGCATAACCTTTCAACTCTGAGCACATCAATAGAAGCAGACAGTGGTTTGAAATATGATTCCTTGCAGATAGCATATCCTCATTCATCTGACTGTGGTGCTCTGTGCTCCATTGCACAAACAGCGGCTCACCCACTTCTGAGAGGACACTAATAAAAAAGGCATCAATTTTCAGCTCTAGTACTACTGTGATCTCTTTATATGTTCGACATCCAACATTAAATTAAAATGCTGTTATAAATCCTACTTTCTGAATCTGGAATGAGTGTTGGGTTTTTGTCGCATGAGACTGCAGCAAATCTTGTCAAAAGCAGGGAAGCACGTCTTGTTCACTCAGAATTAATGTTGTGGATGAAAGAAGGAGGTAAAAGAGGTTGAATACGGTGAACTGTGGGTGTCAAAGGCACTGGGTAAAGCAGCTTTGGGGTACCAAACAGAGCATAACATTTGCTGCTTTCAACAGATTCCTAGTCAGTAATTATAATTAACACTTACTAACTGCACATGAAGAATAGTTTGTTCATTATATACAGCACTTTAAAAAATTCTGCAAATTTTAAAATGCCATTATTCATCACAGTTTGAGCAGTATATTTCTCTGTGCAAGACAAAACCTGTTTGGTAATAACCAGATAAAGTAGCCTAAGTGTTTTGGACCTCTTCATGACCATACAGTGAAGGTTGTTACAGAGTGTCTATGCAAAATTATGCATATTGATGTTGATGTTCAGGACTTCTGTCAGGTTGTCATTTGCACTTGAGTTGTCTTAAAAGTTCTTGGGTTGGGCTAGGGATTTAAAAAAAAAACCAAAACAACAACATAGAATAAAAATGATTAGGTACTGATATCAAATCCTGAGAGGATGGCAAAAATAAATCTGTGAACAGTGAGTGTGATAAAGCAGGTGGGATATTTCTGCTATGTAGAAGAGTGCCATATATTTTGGAGTCTTTCAGCTGTATCTGATAACCTCTAATGGCAGGTATCTTTTCTCCTTTAAGAGCTAAGCTAGGCTACACTGAGAAGGCAATAATGTCCTCAGCAAAGATACTGTGTCTGTAGATATTTTCCCTTGTTCAGTTCATTCATAATTATGAAGAAAAGAAACAAGCTTGCCTTTTTGGAGGTGGGGGAGTGCCTTCAAGAGTGGTTCAATATCTGGATCGAACAGAGGAACTTTTTCCCCCTAAGGATCCTGCCTGAAGAAACCTTGACATGCACAAAGTCAGAACCTAGACAAAGTTGCCCTGGTGAGAACGATAAGGTCACCCGTGGGATTGCTGAGATTATCTCTGTCAAGCACTTGGACAGCATGCAGTCAAATGATGCATCATGCAGTCATTTTCGGGGGGGAAAAATCAATTTCTTCAGCAGGTCGCTATTTGCTTTTCAAAGTGCCCTTGTAGGCCTTCACCACCAAGCATTTATCAATTTAAATGTTGTAAATTGATAATGTGCCACTGTGCCTTGTACTGTTTCTGAATTATTTTGATACTTATATTTTCTTACTGCTCTCAAAATCCTCAGAGCTGCTCTATTTCAATAGAACTCCTCCCTTGTTCACTTCTTTTAGCATAAAATACAGCAGTAAATTAATATTCTTACATTGAATGTTAAGGAAAAAAATATTAAAGCCCCACATGATCAACACAGAATTTCCCAGGGTTTCATTTTCTATTTTTAAAGGGGAAAAACTGTTAAAAAATTATCAGTGCTAGTGTATCAATTTACTGTATGAGCACAAATGATCATTTTATGCAGAAGTATTTAAATTCAGAACACTAAAACAATGACAATATCACAAAAAAGGGTAAGTCTTCTCACAATGGTTATTGTCTAGTTTTGCTTAAAAAAATTCCAGTTTTGGATTTTGTTATTTTTTGCATTATTATTACTATTAGTTTATTTTGTTAATGGTATAGGAGGAAAATAAGATAGAATTTACAGAATCAGTGCAAATGTCAAGATTGCTTTATACTATTTTTAAGCAAACAGAGCACAAAAGCAATCCTTTAACCATCTACTAACCTCAACTCGATTTGCATTGAAAAACAGGTAGAGCATAGTAGCTGAGGTTTGTGCTTCGTAAAAGCAAAAGAAATACATGGCAGTTGCAAAGCATTCTTAACCTCCAGTGATTTATTGGCCCTCAGCCAAGTTATCAGGGGAATCTAATTCTTCTTTATTATTCAAATAAACCACATTTGGCACCATGGTTCCTTTTCAGAATAGCTTCACAAATAGAATGAGTACTGTCATTTATTTGACCTTGTACTTGTGTGCTGTAGCTATAATTTTATTTGCCATTTCATAGAACAAATGCACAGAAAGCCAAAATAAGGAAATAGGTTATGCTACCAGTAACAGAGTACATACATACTATATCTGGTGGTTTTGCCTGCTTTATTTTCAAAAGGATAAATTCTCAAAATTTTATTCTTGTTTTCTTGCTTTTTCATCTCTATTATCTATCTCTTATTATGCCAGCAGCTGCACTGTTCATTTTTAGTGAGCTCTCTTTTCAACAGGCCAATCTGCTCTATGTCCTGGGAAAGTAGGAGCAAAGGTAGGAAATATTTTACTTTAAGATGTAGACTTCACATGCAGAAAATAATGCACACTATCCTTGCTGAGTATAACTATTGTAACAGGTGATTAAGAATTTGTTTCCTGAATGCAAAAGCATCCTAGCCAGATTATTAGCTCATAATATTTTCTATTGAACATGAAACATCATATGTCAGACAATTTTATCCTTTCTGGATGACACATTTTTATTCTATCTGTTTCTGGATAGACTTTTCTCCCTTTTTGCTGCTATTTATGTTTCAGCATATGTTTGGTCCAAGTCTCAAACACAAACCCTTTTCAAGAGAATTGAAACCTCTTAGGGAAGCACTCACACTGACTTCTAAGTGCTGGAAGGAGCAATTTGAATGCCTCCTCAGTGGTTAGCCATTTTCTTTTGAAATCTTGTCCCATTTCTAAAAGAAATCAGGGACTGACGATTTCAAAGATGGAAGTGACTCTGATGTCAAAAATTACCTACTGACTTGGAAAATGTATGGGACTAGATATATATGAAGAACAAACATTTTTACATCACAACGAGCTCCAGTGTACAAAGATTTTGTATTGGCTACAGCACCACAGATCATGTTGTCCAACCCAGAGAAGAAATCCTGGCCCTACTGCACATTTCTAGACATATTTCTACAAATACTACAGTTCATGAAAGAACTGAAAAGTATATTCAACTATTTCAGCTTGCCTCAAGTATAACTGAGCTATGACAATTAACATAGACTAAAGCCAATATACACAGACTCTTTAACGAGATTGTTGGTCCATTTCTCTTTCTTTGACTCTTTACCTTCTCTCACTCATTATTTTCAACTAACTCTCTTTTCCTAAACTTGAAATGCATCTCTGTTCTCTGAAACTTCTCTGACTGTAATTGCACAGTGTGGTCTGAAATACACATCTGCCAAACTAGCTTAAAATTCTTGGTTAGCATTAGCAGGAAGATAAATTATACAAAAAAATTATTCAAAATATATATGTTGATGGGTGTCTACATATAAGTTGTATTCATTGTAATGTCAAAAGGGTATTTATTGCAATTTTTGTTTACTGTTCAAATATACTGTTACTTTTGCCAGGGGTAACTTTATTATTATAATTTCCAGGCTACCTTCCAAGATATTGTTTTATTAGATTTGTTTACTATTAGTCCTGCAGCTATCTTAGAACATTGGCATCCATTTGTTTTGCACCACTGGCTCTAAATGTTCAGAAAAGAGTAAAATTGACTACCATAACTGTTGTCACCTGCTGAGATTCAAGACAAGAACTATTTCCCTTTATCTAGGAGACATGAGATTTTGCTTTGCAAATACAAAATATATTTTACATTATTTCCGTGCATGCTAGTTAAAAATTAAAAACTGAAAAAAAATCAAACCACCAAACAAGGATGAAGTCTTAGAGAAATAATTTGACTAGAAAGACTCCAAAGTGAGCACATGATGAAGATATTTCAGATAATAATGTATATCATAATGCCTTTAAGTGCAACACTTTCTGGAGGTTCTATATAAATGTAAAGTTTTGGACTACCAGCATAGGGTGTATCAATGTTTACTTGCAGTGCAAGAAATATAACAACACACGTATCACACAGCACCAACCCAGAAATTCAGAATTCACAAGAATTTTAAGTTTGGGGGGGTGAAAACTGTAACATTTCCATGTATATTTGAGAAATGGTTCTAGGGATAGACTTGCTAATACTTTTAGCAACAAATAAGCTTTGACTAGTGATTTAGTAGGAAGTAGCTACAGGACTTCTTTTAAAATTATTAAGAGACTAGCGATATAATGCTGTACCAAGAGAACAATATATCCAAAATAAATAAATACTGAAGGTCTTAGAAATACGAAATGTCTCCATAAAGACAGAAGAGAAGAAAAGCAAAAAACTCAGCTATTTTAGTAAATATCAGTAGATTTAATTAATTATTCTATAAAAATCCACAGTACTCGTTGTGATTTTTGATAATTTTTCCATCAGTACTTTCAGTGGTGAATACATGGAAATATTTGCCTTGATATTTTCAATACTCTAACACACAATGAAAATAGCTTCATTTATCTGAACCCTTTCTTGAAATGTATATGGATCAAGATGGAGTCTAAAATCTTAACAACATGATGTGACTTCAGAGTAAGGAGAGATTTAGCAACTCTATAGTTTGAAAGACAGTGGCAGAAAATGCTTTTAACAAGAGACTAACATAGGGTTAAAGCCAAATTTTTCTTGAACAGATGATATTTCAGATGGCCACACTATTCCAGATGCATCAATTTCCTTGAAAATCCAATCCATATATGTGCATATGCTGTGCTGGCAGGAGGACTGACTGAAATGGCCAAAACCCAAGAGCTAATATTCTTTTGGCCAGAATAATGCAATTATTATTTTCCTAGCTATCAGTCTAAGCATACAGAGCCATCTGTTATGCAAAGCAAACATACACATCTCAATTACAGAAAATGCAGTTGC
>VWZV01005132.1:0-11575 GCA_013397155.1 Irena cyanogastra
ACAAGGTAAATCATAGAAACTGTAGAATTTAATTCTTTTCTCAGTTCAAATATTCTTCTGAGATGAATTTGATCTTCAACTTACTGATTTCAGTTGCTATGACAGTGATGTTGTGCCAGGGCGTTTCTTCTCGGTCAAGTGGCTTTGAGAGGAATAGGGATCCATTTCCTGAATAGATGCTGAATATTCTGTCAAGGTCAGTGTGTCGATCTACAGAATATCTGTCAAGATACAGTAAAATTGAGCATCGCTATCTCCCGTTGCAGTCTCCAGTTTAGCTCACAGCCACCTCTAGAAATTTTCTCATTTTAACTGTGCTTAATCAAGAATGTTTTCTTTACAATTAACCCAAGCTTTCCCATAGCTACCTGCATGCTACAAATACTTTGAAAAAATTTTAAGACTAGTGAGCAGGATGAAGAGCAAATTATTATGTGGGCAGTTTTCAGATTGATAACTGAAATTACATTTTATCTCATAAAATGAATTTTGGAATAATAACTAAAAGTGAACTTTTTAAAATAGGATCTTTTGCAAATTAATTGTTTCTTAGAGAAATCTGTTACCAAAGGACACATATGGTAGACATAAGGAAGTATCACTTTACAAAATCTATTTATGTGGTGTCACAAAGGACCACAATACTCAAGAGGAGAAATCTTTCAATTAGTTGTTCTTTAAGATGAAATTTCTTAAAATCTTTTTTTGTGATATTTGCTTTTGCTTTGTTCTTACCCAGCAAGGAAAAACTTCTTTTACAGTTGTTTTCTAAGCAGCTTAGTAGTTGGCAGTTATTATCAGGTTAAACTGAGATTTTATTTTATTTAAAAAATATTTTTTTTCCTTCTCCTCTCACACCTCCTACCTCATCACATACTGCTGCAGGACATAGAAGGCTTGTTCAGAAATGCAGAGATCAATTTTCATAATCACTTGCATGTTAAATACACAAATTTAAGTGCTGTGTTTGTCACTGCAGATAATAATAGCAGATTGGTAACAATTACAGCAATTTCACAGCACTGAACTCTTACTTCTAATTGTTATTACTTTCTTGCAATCATTTCTTATTCAATATACTGTGATCATTAAATAGTTAAGGTATGGAACACGGATGTTGTGTACAGAAGTGTGACTGCTATCAAGCGCCAGGGAGCATAGAAATACACCATTTTGAATGTTTTACATTGGAAGAATAATTTTATTAACAGCTTGGTGAAACTGCTAGAACACGCTGGCAATTAAATGCTGACATTTCCTTTCTTTCTACCTGGTGCCTGTGGACTGTTCTTCAAAAGCATTGTCTGCACTGCTCATTGTGCTAATTGTATTTGCCTTCACAAGCTCATATAGAGAAATATAGATATTTCTCTCGGACACTTTTCAACAGCCCCCATGTGCTTAATTACCCAAACAGCCTCTTAATACCTTGCACTCTCATCACTCTCTGTGCATGACACTTGACCCACATCTAAACCATTTTATATTGTATAACAGCTTACTTTATTGCATTCTTTGCTATATCTGGGTCTTGGGCTACAACCTGCCCAATAATGCTTCCTTCCTTGGCATCTTCATCTACCTCTATTAAATACCATGGTCTGCTGAACACTGGAGGTTCATCAATATCTTCAACAGAAATTTTGACCAAAGCCATGTCTTTGAATGGTCCCAGCTGAAGAAAACGAGGATCAGGATGAGTGTTGCTTGCTTCTACTCTTAGGGTATATAACACCTTGTTTTCAAAATCCAGATGCTGAGGAGCAAATAATAATAATAATAAAGAAAATTACATCACTATACAAAAAAATGTGAGTAAGTTTTTCAAAGCTGAATCAAAAGGTGAAATATTTTTAGGAGCAGAAGCTCTAAATTTAAATCCATCTGGGAGAAGATGGAGTTTATTAGGTCTTGTTCTAGGCATTAAAATTAAGCATTATTATAGGATAGCAAGGCAGTTATGATCTCTCTGCCTATTAATTGTTCAGGTTCCAGAAAAAAACAGGAGGCTTTGACCTATATAAAAATAGAAAGAAAGAAAGAAACAGGGAAGTTTTATCCAGTCCACAAAAAGGAGTTGTGTAAAGTCCTTTTTTTCTCATCTCATTGGAAGTAAAAAGAACAATTACTCCAGTTCTTAAATGTTCTTTGTCCTATTTATCTTTTCTTTAATTTCTCTTATCCATTACATGTTTGGCACTAGTGGCAAACCAGACTTGTCCCTGGTTGGTCTCCATGTTCCTCAGTAAAAAGAAAATCTATGAAGTTTGATTTTCAATTTATGTGACACTTACATCATGCATATCCTTATCTGCATATGTAGGTAGACATTCATACATACATATACATAAACAATATTTGTATTTCCAAATATGTTTCTAGATCAGTATTTTATTTATAGGTAGTTATCAATTAATGTTACTGATGTGTTTAATAACACTAGAATCAAAAAGAGTGTTCAGAGTTTAACAGTCTGAATTCTGAAAAGCAACCAATAAATTTGTCAGACATGGTATTTTGAATTAAATTTCTATGAATGTCTTTGCTCTTTGGAGTTTCACTGACATCATATGTAACAACTGAAGTGTCAGCAAGACTGGACTTAAACCAAGACACATTTTAGGTACTGGAGATAACTGACTGTTGTACAGATTAGAGAGGGAGAGTTTAGTCTTGGATGTGCAAATTCATCAAGCTCCAGGTAAGCCTACCACTCTTATAAGTCTTAGCACAGCAATCAGCTGATAAACCCCACTGTGAACTGAACCCCTCCAAGTTTTCACAGCCCTAATTCGAAAGTACTGTGTGTGAGACTCTATATTGAACAGACAGCAGCCCCAGAAATATTGCTTTATGTGAAGTGACATGCCAGTAAATTTCCCTTGAGACTTGAAAATAACAGATACCTGCTGAAGAATGAGAAGAACAAAACTAATACAACAGCTCCTTGGCAGCCTGACCCCTTGTGAGATCTACCCTGCCTTCCCCTGGAAAAAGAAAAATAACCGTAACACCTGAAGAGCTAAGTACATATAAAAGAGAGGGAGAAAAAGTAAACCTTTTTGACAGTTATAATCCCTTCCTGTGTGTCCTTGTCAGTGATGATATCAAACATGTCTGATCCATCCCCATTGGAGATGCTATACTCAATCTCTGCATTTTCTCCCACATCGGGGTCATTGGCTTTAATTCTGCCAAGAGGAGTCCCAGGTGGTGCAGATTCAGGAGAGTTGAACTGGTAGGAGCCTGGAAGAGCAAAATCAAACACTTATTGTTTTGAGAAACACTTTTTTTTCCTGACTAAAAATCATCTTCAACTTCACATAGATTTTTTTTTAAGTAACACGAAGTTCCAAACACTGTAAGAAAAATGCTTCTAGTCATCACACTAAACTTTAAAACAGTATTCAGAATTGATTGACAAACTGTCACAAAAAATTCAAGTTATTCTTCAAAGCCACATAATACTGCACTTTTTTATTTGTTTTTTCTTCAGTTTTAAGGGACAAAGGTGCTAAACAATAAGGTACCAGTTCTTACCCTAATTATTAACACCATTTTTTTTTTCTCTAGAAATGTTCCTAGATTTATTTATAAATGGGAAAGAATTTTTTTTTCTCTCAAGGTACAAGAGTTGTAGAAATCAGTGAGGATTTTGGAAAGAGACTAAAATAGGATAGCCTTTTCTTTTAGTTACTTTGAAATATATTCCAGTAACTGTTCTGTTTGAAAATAATTAATTCATCTGTTATTGATAATACATGCTAAAGAGTCATAATAAAGGGCATTTGGATACATGTTCAAGTTAATTGCTACTGCTGTTTTTACAATCAGAATCTTCTAGAAAGAAATCTGATTATACAGACTCTTTATTCTTGCTTGTGTGTATGAAAAGTGAATTCATATGTATTTTCTGACAACACTTTAAAAAAAAAAATCCAATTTCAAAGACATGCTGTAGCAGAAAAACAATTAACCAGATGGATTTCTTGACCAGGAAGAAGTAGACATTGAAGATATTTCCTCACTAGCAAGACAAAAAAACTTCTAATTCAGTATTTTCTATTATTTACTACGAAGAAAATGTAAAAAAACAAACCCACATCTGATGGGTTCAAATTTTGCACATAACATGCCAGAATCTGATGTTTCTTTTGATCTGTTTTTCATGTAAATTCATATTTCTTTACTGAGTGAAGTAGTAGCATTGGAGAAATACCTTAAGAATCTGACAAAATTAGCACCTAATAAAGTGGTGCTTTACAACCTTTATTCAAAGGATCTGAAGATAACACATACAAATTGCATTGACTTGTAGTAAAGTACAGTCAACTCTCTTTGTTGCAACATCCCTATTTCCTCTATTTACATGCCTTTTGCTTTTTAAGACACCTAAAGGAACCTGAATATTCTGTTTAATACAAGGAATATATGAAGATTCTGAGTGCAGAATGAGTTTCTGTCCCCAGTTGTAAAGACTAAGTACAAAATAGAGCTCCTGAAAGTACCTTATATTTATATAGATGTGTAGCAAAATGGAAGCTAATGCTTGATGCTAAATTGTGTTTGCTGTTACAAACTCAGGGTTGTAAGTGAAAACTCAGCAGCAGCCATTTTGCCTGCAATTCACACAGACTAAAATGTATACTACTACCTCAAATCAGTCTGCAAATGGGATGAAAGGTAGGATTCCTGGCAGCTAAACCACGAGTTTCAAGTCTTGAATTCTTGACAAATTCAAGGGTTTGGCAGCTGAGCCAGACCTACCCCAAGAACAGATTCAGTCATGGTACTTATTACTCCTTCCAGATAAACACCTCCCTTCAGTGCTTTTTCGTTTGAAAGCATTCCTGGTTTTCTGGTGCTGTGTGAATGCTACGTTTTGGCATGTGAGATTTGGCTGTTTGTTTTAGAGTGCAATAGAATTCAAAATGTGTAAGGTTTTCATTATAGTACCATTTTAATTCCGTTTAGGCCTATGTCTTCTAATTTTCCATGAAAACTTTCAGGAAACAAAACAACACAGAAAATACTTCTTGATGCAGACTGAACAATCACTACTTCACAGTGCCATTTTACTTTCTCTGGTCGTCTAAGAAATTAATTTTTGGTTCTTAAATGCCTTGATATTAACTGGTGTTGCTTGCAACTGCCGTTCACCCTCTACTTTGGGCAACAATTTTATTTATTGTTGCCTCACGTAAGAGAAAATTGAAGACAAATGTATTTGTAAAAAGCAAGCTTCCAGAACACATAGTTTTTTGAAGGTGTACCCCTCTTCATAACTACCTAAGAAGAAGCCAAATCTGTCTGATATTTCTCTTTCTTTGATTTCCTAGAAAGTATTAAAAACCACTCTGGTGAGGAGAAAGAAAATGAGAAGAAAGGTTCATCAGCACAACAGAAATTGCAGCATGGGAGGATCCCACAGCAGGCCTTCTGTAGGCCACACAATGTGTTTCAGGGATGTTCAAAGTAGAATACTGTGGAGCATATTGCATGAGGCATCAAATTGTGTAAATTTCTCTAAAAAGTACACATCCCAAAGCTTATTGAAATAATAAGAAAAAATTTCATATACTTGAGGCTTCATTTAATTTTGAAAGAAGAGCATGATGAGGAGCACAGGCTAAGGGGACTGGAAACCTTAAATTATTTTGCAGCTCTGTATGTTCTTCATTCTTTATTTTATTTTATTTTATTTGACACTGAGGCTTACAATGCAATGTGCCACCATAAATTACAGTTTAGGTTCAAGAAGTCCTATTTGTCAAAATATTATAGGCTGCATCATGCTATACATGTTTAAAAAGTACCCCCTTATGAAGTTGAACAGGAAGTTGGGTTAAAAATTGCTATTTGAATTTACCATGCGACTGTGATTCTCATCAGGTGAACTTTGAATGTGAATTGAAATTATTTTTTTCTTTATAAAAGTTGATGTACTTCCCCTCTCCTCTCTTCTTTTAGAGCAATGTGTTATCATGGATAGAGATTAAAACAGTAATTTATAATTCCAAAGATCCATTCTTCCATGATGTCAGAGTTTTCCAATATTTTTTTTTAAATCTCTGCTAGGTTGAACAGTTTGTGCTATTCTGGGTGTACTTATTGCCATGCTATTGAAGTGCTTTTCAAGTCCAGGAGAGCATCTTATAAATCAGCTGCCTTTGTTCAGTCCTTAGTGGATCTGTAAAGAGAGCCAGGTCTCTCATCAGTGTGAACAAGCAATTCAAATTTTATTATGTGGACACTTTTCTGGCAGGCACTGAACTGAGGCTGTAAATTTCTCCTATCTGCAGCCTATCAAACAGTTATCAGGCACTGACTGTAACAACATGAGATTGGAGCTAAACACTGGCCTAGGATAAAAAGATCTGTAGGGTATTACTCTGAAGCTTTCTGTGTTGTTTAGCTTTCTGCTATTTGCTATTTACTTCTACAGAGATATTTTTAAAAAGCTTATTTTATTGTGTCAAACTGGCATAGATTATGAAAATTATTCAAGAACTGAACACAGATTACTAGTACCTAAACCAAATGCTTAGACTGCCAGCAGAACCTACGACCTGATCAACTCTGCCTGTGCAAGCCAGAACATGAGAAAACCTGTGATGTATTTGCTTGCTTCAACACATGGAACTAAAAGTGTTTCCAAGAACAAATCCTTGTATTTTGTAGTTAAATTCCTCTAAATTCCCTGCAGTTGGCCTAAGTTATTGTTACAGTTTGTATTTCTGTATGCAGAGTAAGAATGAGAAGTTTATTGTTCCAACAAATAATTTGATATAAAAAAAATGTAGGCAGAGATTCCCATTTGCCTTAATAATGCTGCAAAATAAACAGACACAACAGTGGGTAAGTACTACAAGAACAGTGATAAAAAAACCAAAACTTCCAGATGGCCAAAGCAAACCAGCTGATTTTTGAGAGATTCTTTGGAAAAGCAAACTATCAGATGCTCCATACTCTGGGGGAAGCGAGGTGGATTGTCGTTTACGTCCGTCAGCGTGATGTTCACAGTGGTGGTTCCTGATAATCCACCCATCTGGCCTCCCATGTCCTTTGCCTGGATGACCACTTGGTATTGCTCCCTGTTTTCTCTGCTCATGTCTGGTAAAGCAGTCTTGATTATGCCTTGAAGGAGTGAAAAAACAGGTGAGACAGAGTGGTGAAGGAGAAGAATCATCCACCATAACCTCAGAGGTCTTAGATGCATTCATGTCAGATACACTGTGCAGATGATAGGCCATAGCAATCACAACAAGGTATACTGCAATAAGTCTTCCAATCTATGGATGCTTTAATGGGATTTTAAGAAAAAAGACAAAAAATATAGCAGCCACATTATTCATTGTTTTGTTTTGCTAAATCATTTTGATAGTTCTTTTAATGACAAAAATATCAATATGTTCATTGAATTAATGACATTTTTCAGTTTCTATCCCCAGTTATTATTTACTATATTGTGTAATCTCCATTTGACATTTTGATATTATAACACAAGACTGAACTCTACCATGCTCAGGATTCATTATTCTGAGCTGTAATAGATCATTGATTTTAATGCTCAGTGATGTCCACTGTAAGTCAACTGGGGCTACAGCTAATAAAAGAATTCGACAAGAGTTTAAAATTAGTTTTGAAAAATTTTTTTGGGGTGTCCAATTTGAAGGATTTCTAAATGTCTCAGACACTTTTGCAGTACAAAAAACCATAGAGGTCTCGGGTGAGAAAACCAAAAGTGGTCATGTATGCCACTTTTCATTTAAGTTCCTCTTAGAAAACAAAGCAAAGCTTTTTATTTATTTTTTTTTTTTTAGAAGAGTGATGGCTTTTCAAAGCTGGAACGAGTAGAGCTTTCTCCTGTGAAGTGGGAAAATTTAAGCATAGTGTCCTTTTCTGCTTGGAGGATTCACACCCCTGCCCTTTCTTTCTCAGAAGAAGGCTTTCATTATAGGCTCAGTTTGATATTACACAGAAAAAAAGACAACCCTGGAAAATTTATACTTCTAGGGAAGTGAGTGAAATAAAGAAAAAACCTTTGCAGCTTTGTGGTTGTGACATTTATGTCTGAGCCAGGTGCTGATTATCATACCTAGGCTTGTTAATACATGTAACATAAAACAGCAAATTAGATTAAAACGAAAAGTATAATCCCTGAACCAAGGATGAGAGTCCAGGTCTTTCCCTTACTGTCTGCCTGCCTAAACACCTGCTGCCATCAGTTATTGCCCATGTGGTACTGGGCCTGTTTCCCTGCTCATGCCTGGTAAGGATGTTTGAGTAGGGGACTGGAGAAAAGAGGAAAAAAAAGAGAGAGATTAAAAAAAGGGGGGAAATCCAAACAGTTTTATCCAATGCAAAATCATTATGCTCTCTTTTAAAATTGTAGGCTTGTGATTAATTATCTTTTGCATATTATGTCTTTACCGTATTTAGGGAAAAAAACCAAATTGTTCCAACAGAAAATTAGCCATCATTTGAGCACTCTCAATGGATTAGGAACTTCATGGATTCTGGGCAGAGTTGCACTTCAATTCTCAATTAGCAATAATTTTGATAACATGCAAGAAAAGATAATGCAATGCATACTAAGTCTTGAGTGCCTTAGGATCAGATATCTGGAGGAAGGCGGTTTCTGGTGACATCTTTCTTTTCTGAACCCTAATTTGAGTCACAGATATCCAAAATTCACACTTCTTTCTTTTATTTTTTCAGTTTGTGTTTCCTATCCGATTTCTTGCATAACAGTGAAAAAGGCTTCAATTCATTTTCAACTCGAAAGCATTAATGATACTTGCTTCTGTTCTTATAACTCTTGGAATCTTAATGAAGCTTCAAAAAAAATTTAAGTTAAAAATTTACTGATTAAAAATCAGTCGTCAGAGATCTATTCCAAACTTTTAGAAATGTTTATTTACCTGTGAGATTTTTCTTTTTTACTTTATAAAAATGAAAATCTCCAGGTCCTATTTACGTTTTTTAAAGGTAAACAGGTGACATTCCCAGAAACTGGTGTAAGATAGGCTTGTGAGTAATTTTGAGGATTCTTTGGACCCTTTACAGTATTTTACCCCCTTTTTTTAACTTATGGCCTTCATAGTTAATAATCATCTTCTGGAAATCTTAGTTATACCAAGTAAAGCAATTTTTCTGCATTAAGATTATTTTAACAGAAAAAACATGCTTTTATTTTGATTCCAGTTTTGATTCAATGGAAGGGTAACAGCTTTGTGTCAAGTCACGTGTCTGTTCCAGCATTGAGATGGAAGTGAAATGTGTCTTGAGCCATGCATCCTGTCTCTGTTACTGCAAGTAGTGAGACTGAATGGATTGCTAACCTGTTTCTGGATCCACTGAGAAATATGGCTGTCCCTGGAGGATGCTGTACACCACTTTGGCACTGTTCCCATAGTTGGCATCATCAGCATCTGTGGCTGTCACCTGAATAACAGATGTACCTAAATGGGTACCAAGCAAAGAATCAGCAGATTTTAGGAAGGCATTTATTCTTGTAAACCACATACAGTTGTTGCAGTATTGAATACAGTAAGAAATCAAACAACATCCGCTGGTGAAATCCAGAGTTATCCTACTCAAGAGACAGTAAAATAAAATCCCGTCTTCCTAGTGGCTGGACCTAAAATCATTATCACTTAAGATTCATGCTGCAGTTTAACAAGATAAACACACAGGGACTGACACATCTTTGAAACCCAACACAGCATTAGGTTTTTTGTTGATCAAACAGATTTGAAGATTGTTCTCTGGCAATAACACAACCTCAGCTAAAACTGTTCACTTAGAGGTTTGGTTTAATTAATAAATAAACCTAAGGCAAATCTACCCATACTAATTTTCTACTTAGATGACAAATTCCAAGTGTCTGAATTCTGACTCAATAAAACACTGTCTCATCCTAAACTGATTTTTGAGGTTCTATTTTAAAATAGATTGTTTTTGCAATAAAAAATCCTATTTGTGGGATTTTATTTGTTTTTTTCCCTCTTGGTCAAAGTTATCTATCTATTTGACAAATAAAGGACTTCAAATGTTACTGGCATTTTTTGGCACTCACTTATTTTATGTGACAATAGTTTACCCTTGTCCTGTGATTTTAAAGAAGAAAATATAGGTTATACGAGATTATGAGTACTGTGAGCCAATACACTTGGTGTAGTTTATGGGTTGGAAGCAAATTAAAGCTTCTGTAAAGCCTTTCTTATAAGATATAAAAGCACAAAGGTATCCTTCATGAGTTGTTTTTTTTTTTTCTTAGCACTTTTCAAGATGTCAGAATGTATTTTGCTCACACAATCTAGAGCTGACAAATGTCTAGATAGATGCAGGCAGTCCAATAGCTAGAGGTGTAAAGGTGCTTGACTACTTGCCAGGAGAAGAAGACTGACTGAGAGGAAGCTCTTTACCCTACTTTTGGCCAGGGTTTTTGGGGTTTTTTGTGGTTTTTTTGTTTTTTTTGGTTGGTTTTTTTTTGGGTTTTTTTTTTTTTTTTTTTTTTTTGTGGCTCAATTTGAAAGAAAAAGTTCTGGTAAGCACTGTTCACTTAATTTATATCATTGCCTAGTCCTCTTTTTCTATACCTTCAGTCTCTCTAGATCGAAATTCCCTCAGATAGATTGCAGGCAAATGTCTGTCTTGACTGTAAGTTTAGAAGACCCTCATTTACCTGTGATTAATGGCATTGAAGTGGATCATTTGTACTGTTGTTTTTCAGAATATCCCAAAGACTGGGCAAAGCAGAAATCCAGAGTAATCAAAACAGGTTTGTGAGGCTACATTATTATCAGGTCCTGTTAGATGCAACTATTTTTTTCATGTTATGTAACACAGATTTACAAATAATAGTTTTACCGACAAAACAATTCCCAATCTTTCAGGTTATCTGAAAAGTGTGTCAAGAGAGGATAAATACTTCTTTCTCTGCAACAAGCCAGTAGAAAAAAGTTGTAAAAATGCTTTGTCACAATCATCAGACCCTGAAGACGTTTTTTGCCATCAAGTATCTAGATTACTTTTTGCCTCGTTAAAGAGATAGAGGTCATCTGTGCGCCAAGCTGAGCTGTAAAGATTATCCCAAAGAAGTGAATATTTAAGGACATTTTAATCACTAACAGCGTCCAGCAGAACTGCTCATCTGGACAGAAAAATCAAGACAGTTCTTTGATAATGGTGAAGTTCCATTAGCCCCATCTGCTTTGAGAAAGCAAGTTAAATCCCCTGCCTCCTCAAGACAAACAGGGAAAGAAGAGTCAATATCCCTTGCTAGCCTATAAGAAACTATAATCAATACAATAGTGTGCTTATACTGTGTGACATTGTAGCATCTAGAAGTTAAGAATCAAGAGTAATTTAGCTGTCCATCCGAAAAGAACCCAACCCAAAATACCTTAATCAGAAAAGCTTTTTACTGTGGCCTCCTGATCTAGGCACTGTCATGGGACTGACACAGAAGTTTGAGTACGATTATAGCAACCAAATGCACATTAATGTTCCTTTTTCTATTCCTAGTGTAGTGTTTGATGAAGAGAAAAAAATGCTGAATTTGTTTTGA
>VWZV01005178.1:7988-30944 GCA_013397155.1 Irena cyanogastra
TATGTAGGTATTAATATGTGCATATGTACACAAATATGTATCTTATATGTAAATATTATTTATAATATAATTCATGTTAGTATATATTTTATGGATTTATAAATATATATTTATATATAATGCAGTATATATTTATATATTTGTATTTATATGCATATCTGTAGGTGTATATCTGTGTTTGTGTGTATATATGTATGCATATATATGTATATATATTGTATAATGCATACATATATGTATATGTATGTATGATGTTGAAATTATATGTATATATAATCTATGTTAATATATACATGTAGTTGCATGTGTATGTATGAGTAGTATTTGTGTGTGTATATATATGTATATACTTAAAACACAAGGTGTACATATAAATATATATTCATATCACATAGTATACAATATCATTATATATGTAATTAACGTACTGTATCATTATATACATATTATATATATCATAATATACACTATCATTAATATAATTATCAATACAATACACCAGAGCAACACTATGTATTAATGACATATTAATACCACTCTTTATTGGGTCTATATAAATATTTCTATGTATTAATGTCAGCAATATCTTAATATTTGAATGTTATTGCTATATTTTTCAATATGATAATGTTATAGGATGTGTAGCATCTACGATATTAATATAATTTAATGAGATACATGGTTATATATAAAATACTGTATGCTGTTATGTATATGCTGTATATATGTATATAGTTATAGACATATATATTATATATTCTATAATATGTATGACATACATATTGTCCTCTATTGTGCTATATTACTATTATCTTTTAAACTCCATTACAAACCTAACATTATGGTAGCAGCATGTTGTTTTGTGCAAGTTCTGTACAGCATTCAGACCAGGCCATTACAGCAACCTGCTGGGTGTAATTTAAATTACCTGAAATTTGGAGTGTGGCCTGGACCAGATTCTAGGATGGACACTCCTGGAGGGATCACTGAACAAAATGTGTTGCTCATTGGGATGACGTGATCCTTCCATCTTTTCTGGGATGGAATTCAGTGTGTTTGTGGCATTTTCCCCAGGTTACTGTACTTTGGAGGGGAAAATGCATGGAAACATGCACTGATTGATGCATAGCATCACCCCACAGGTACAGCTGGTATTGCTGGTGATACCTTTGAATTTCGAGCTGTTGCAAGAACCTGATTCTCCCTGAAAGGCTTCTAGAGTTACGAGCATGTGCAAAAATATTTTCTTGCGTTTTGCAGGCCTGCTGTGAATGTCTGGTGGGGTAAAAGCTGCGTGGGAATCTCCAGGGCTGCAGGATTTGCTGTCCCCACCCACGTGGGCTCCCTGGTCTGTGGCTGTGGCACCTGTTTTCCTGTTCAGCATTTCCTTGGTAGGTAATCAAATGCAGACTGCCAGAAAATTCAGTTTCCTTGATGGTCACAGCTGGTTTTGAATGAGGGATAACAGGAGATAGGTGTTTTAAATGCCAGCAACATGCATTCTGATATTTGCACCTACTTGCTCACCCCATTCTGTTTCAGCTGTTACTTAAAAGTTAAAGACTTCAAGAAAAAAAAAATCCGTGCTTGTCTTTCCTTGATTGATGCTGAGGTTAAGTTTATACAGATAGGTCTCTCATCTAAATTAGGGATGGTTTTAATGTCACAACTTGCTTTTCCTGCAGATGAGGATTTATTAGGTGATGGAATTCTGTTAACAGGAATTGAGTCCAGCTTGGCTTTGCAAAACAGAGGATGGGCCAAGTCCAGACTGAAAAGAATAATTTGTTAAATCTGTAGCATTGTGGTGTAGGAGAAGGTAAATTCTCAATCTTGCAAGTATCCTTCTTTGCACTTATGTATTCATTTTTTTTCCCCTCAGGCAAATCTTTATAATTGGGGTTAGTCTAGAGAGAGATCCAGAATAATTATATGGGAAGTTTTGTGCATTCTAGTGTCTTTGGTATCATTTTGCTTAGGTGAATAAATAGACAGGCAGGACTCTGTTTTCTTTTGGTTATATATAAAAGCAGCCAGCCAGTCTCATGTTAGCCCTGGAAGCAGCAGATTCTTTCTTCAGCAGCAGTACTGGTCAGTGAAGATTTGCTGATGGATTCTGAAGGTAGAATTTCTTGTAATTACATAAAATTGGTGAGAAAGTTAAGGCACTGCTGGCTGATTGTTTTCTTTTGTGGGGGTTCTCAAAGCTTAGGTACTGATACTGTTTTAATTCATTTCCCTTCCGCTGGTGTTTTGGTAGGAATTGTCCTCAGGACAGCAGAGCATGGAGGGATCAAAAAGGGGCTGTATAGGAGCTGTTTCATGCACATATGTGTGTGGAAGGGACAATGTGATCTGGGCTTTATTCATTCCACTATCCACAAAACAATTTGAGAGCATCTTTCTCATTTAGAAGGCTTGCTATGCTGGCAACAAAGGCGTTCTTAAAAAACTTGTCAGAAAGCAGACCTTTGTTTCCCCCCCCCCCCCCACCCTTCTTTTTTTTTCTTCGTNCCTTTTTTTATCTTGCATGTGAACAGGCCAACATGCTGTAAACCCTTCATGCCAAAACTGCATCCGTTCTGGACTTCTATTTCTATTTATTGTGGGTTTTAAAACTTTCCACGTCTGACTGAGGCTCTTCCTGTCACCCAGATCTGCATTTTTCCAAAAGACTCCACGCTTGTTCAAACATTTAACATGCAAAATCCCAGGCAGTTCTATTTCCACCTTGCTGAGTGAAACAAATGCAGTAGCTGCCAAGGACTGTGACCTTTGGCAGTGTGTGCTGTGCCAGATGCTGCTCAGTGACAGGAATTTTACTGCTCTGCCCCTTGCAGCTGACTCCTACTAACAGCTGCTGTCTTTTGGCTGTGCAGGAAGATTGGTGGAGCAGTGTGCCCTGTCACCCATTTGATTTTTCTTGTGGTTGTGGCTTAGAAAGACAACATTGAAGTTTAGAATCCACTGCAGTGTTCTTCCTTAGTGGTTATTGTGGATAAACTTAAAAAAAAAGCTTTGTGATATTAGTACTGAGAGATCCAGTGAAGCAGAAGAGGACTGGGCTCTTTTAGTAAAAAAGAGATGTTTTTTAAACTGTGCCTAGCAGTTGCAATGAGATCCTGCTCACTCTTAAGCTGTTTGAAGTTGTGACGTCACGTTGTGTTTTCAGCTTTAGATAATAAAGCTACAGGTAAGTCAGGCCTGACACTGAGCAGAAGCAGTTTGGCTTTGGGTAAAAGGGATTCAGTTTGGTTTTCCTGATGTAAATTCTGATATCAGATGTGGTATCTTCTGATAATCATCATGCAGACTCCCTTTGACTTCTGAGATTTTTTTGTCCCTCAGTCCTACAAAGCCTTGTGAAGGTCACATTAAGACAAAAGTTTGGGGGAAGCAGAATTGTTAATGACATTATGAACAGGTGACTTCAAGACTCCAATGGGGCACCCTTCAATAACACTTAACTTACTCAAACTCTCTCAAAGGAATCACAAACCCATCAATCAATTTGCTGTTGCAGGAAGGACTTGGGGCAGTGTGAACACTTTTAATATTACCAAGTTAAATCATCTTGGCTACAGCTTTTTACTCACTGCAGACCACATTGTATTAATATTCTGATTAGGTACAGATTAGTTTTTTGATGGAATAATTTGGGTAAGTAGACTATGTCAAATGCTGCAGCAAGATTACAGAGGTTCAAAGCACGGCACTTTGCATTTTTAAATATGTAATTCCAGCTGGCATCTGTGGAGCTGGAACAGCATCATGCATTTATGTCAGCATTTGTGTTAGGGAATTTAGAAGAGGCATTTCAACAAGAAAAACGTAGGTGTTCTGTTGTTCTTTTTTATTTTTTTTTTAATGGAACTGCTGGTTTTGAGCTGCGCAGTGTTTCTGGCCTGCCACATAGCAAACCACCTCCCTGATGGATGTGTTGATACCGTGAGCATAAAAACCCTGGGATGAATGTTTTGACTGTGTGTGATTTAGAGCCGCCGCGGAAGCCTCGCGTTTATCCTGACATTAAATTTCATGAGCTATAACTTGGCGCAGAACAACTCTAAAAGAGTTTTGTTATTTCTGCCCGAAACAGGATGATGGTGCTCTGTTTTCTGAGCAGAGCCCTGCCACGAGCCAGGCATTCACCCAGCCCACTGGGGAGACAGCTCTGCTCAGCCAGCACGAATAAACCAGTGTTGACTTTGTTCACCAAGGTAAGAGCTGTCCACACAATAAAGCTGGGCTAGACTGTGTGTTTGTCTCCTCTCATGCACAGGAATTACAGATTAAATGGCTTGTCCTTGCCTGTTGGGAAGGATGAAAGTTTGACAAGAAAGTTTAACAGATATGTATGCTTGGCAGAAAGATTTCTGAATGTAGAGTCTGAGAGAGAAATAGAGATGGAAGCAAGTTTTGATATAGAAGAATAATAGACGTGTAAATTGAGAATTGCTGAGCCAGTCTTACTGGGTAACTAGGAAGGCAAAGGGTATGTTAGTTAGAAGGGGGTTTTATGACTTAGAGCAAAGGATAAGCTGAGCACAAACAAAAAGATGTTTTTACCAAGCAGTAAGATTCCACAGCAAACAAGACTGGCAATGTTGCAAGTAGAAAAAAGGTCTCAGAATTTTCCACTGCAAGAAAACTGAAAAACAACTTCCAGCTTAAACTGTAACACACTAACTTCTGGTGATTAGAGAATAGTAACATGAATATGGTAATTATAGAAGTTATGATAGGCTATNNAACATGAATATGGTAATTATAGAAGTTATGACAGGCTATAGGCAATAGCAAAGGTATAGATTGGTTGTTAGGTATTAAGATGCTCAGCAAAGAAAAGCCTATAATGCATTGTAACCAAAATTAAATTTATATTTATATATCAAAGTATTGAATGCATTGTAACCAAAATTAAATTTATATTTATATATAAAAGTATAGAATGCATTGTAACCAAAATTAAAGTGTCTTCAAGCGTGTCTGCAGCTGGAGCTGACAGCTGTAGGCACAGGCTCTGTCACCTGGACTGCTGTAACATCTTGGACACAATAAACTGCATTTTAAAGAGCTGCCTGAAGTCCTGCATCTCTCCTTCAGGCTCTTAACACTTGCCTTTTTTTTTCCCCTTTCAAAGTAGTATTGGGTGTTTTACTTAGTGGGTTTCTGCCCACCAGGCTGTGCAGCACAGTCCTGCTCTGATTGTAGCAAGTAAGAATTAGCAATCAACAAATACTTCAGGACAGTTTTGCCTCCCTAACCCTCAGGTTCATTTACCAGTTGAAGATTTGGCCCAGCTGCCAGTGTTTCACCCTGAAAGTGGAGAGCAGAGATCAATGGTTGTACACAATCTGCCAACCACAAACATCAGCAGCCAAAGCAGGCTCCTCAAAGTGCTCATGTTTAATTTCAGCACCACCTGTGAGACTGTAAAATGTATCCAAGTAGTGTTGGGAGCACGTGAGGGAAAAGTAGATTTTATTTTACCCTCTCTTTGCTCTACTGGCAGCAAATAAAACGTGTGTAGGGTTCCTAGGCATGTTTAGAAAACAGATGAGATGAACAGGATGGGTCATTTGTGGACTGTCACATTCCATGAATTGTTTTCAGTTATTACCTGCACAGTTCTGCAGTTTTTTAAAGGATGGCACAGGGTGGGTTATGCTGAATTTATGTGGTTGTTGCAGCTTTCAAGAGGAGAATAACTACAGATGCAAAGCACTCAGAGTGCTGACATCAGTGTGGTGGCTTTAGATATGATGGAAATAATTTCCTTCTCCTGCACAGTGTTTTTTTGTTCCATCTGTAACCATACAGGAGTGTTTAAACTGTGTGACAAATGAATAGGTTAAAAATAATAGGTCAGCATCCATTTAATAAACAGAACTATATTTAAAGTTGCAGCTTTCTTTCCCCCTGCCCAGTTCAGCCTCAACTTGTTCATATTTCAAGTGGGATAAGGTGGGGAATAATGCTCTTACCTTTGGGTTAGCAATTGGAAAAAAATGCTTTTTGTGTATTAAAAATCTAGTAAGGCACTGTGTGAAGTCAAATTTTCTGGTAGCAGATTTCCAGCAGTTCTCTGAAATGGCCTTTTGTTGCAGGTGGTTTTTTAACATTATTCTAAATGTTTACTGTTAACTTTAAATGTTTGCTGGCAATTGCAAACACAAGCATAGACTGTAAAAAAATCTAATCTACACTGTTAGCTTGTGCTAAAGGACTCCTTGTTTGCCTCCTTCTTATTTTTAATAAGGTGAAAAGAGGAGGAGAGAACAGAAGGGAGTTGTGACTTCTGGATCAAACTGATAGAAAGTACCAAATGGGTTTCCCCTTGCAGTCCCCTTTTCTGACCACCCCAGGACTTGTGCAACATTTGCTTGTATAAATCTACTTTTAAAAAAGATTTCACTGTTGCTTTAAATAATTCGCCTTTGATCTTAAACCAGTACTACCTAGTGCTTAAGCTTGCCATGAGAGTAAAACCATGTTTTTTCCCTAAAAGTTAGTCCCTTTGGCCAAATGGATTTATGTGCCTTGTATGTTGGGAAGCTCTCCACAGGCCTAGAGGAGCCAAGTGTGTCCTGTTTTAAGTGGAGGGAGCCTGGTGTGTTACAAAACTGATGTGCAGGATTCTGATTTCAGTCATCAGTGTCTCTTAAAGTCCCTCCAAAAGCAACCAGGACTGTGAAGAACACAGAACTTCAGTGTCCTGTATAGGTTTCCAGAGCACAAGGACTTGTTCATGTGGGAAAGGCAATTTAGATTAGATCTAGATAAAAGTAGAGTGTTCAATCCGAAGTAATTTACATGCAGGAAATAAAGTAGCTGTTTTAGATTAACTCCACATTTAAACAAGCCCAAGGAAGACTTTTCGGTGGGAGAAAGAGAAGAAGGTTTTTTCCAGCTATGGAAGGTGTTTTGGGGCAGATCATGTTCACCTCCATACACTTTGCCATGTGAATTACAGCCCAAATTCTGCTGTTGCCAACATTGCAGTAGCATGCCTGCACATTAATTACTTCTTCAGTTATGGCCTGGGTGGTCAGCAGAACTCAGATGAGGGAGTTTTCAAAAATGTGAGGGGTTTTTTTGACCTCATCACAGCTCAAAACACTGCAGCTGTTTGCCAGCTCTCCCTGCTGGAGGTTACTCTCCTTCCAGCTCTGCAGTTTGGAGGATCCTGCTTAATTTCTTCCAGGCAAAGCCAGCCAGGTTATCTTAAATTGGCTTCTTTTCCCATTTGACTGAGTCATGTGTCTGCATCTGGGACAGGCTGGAAGTCACTTGTGTGGCTTTCTCACTCCTCTCTTAGCAGGAATGGTACCTGCAGCTGTCTTCATTTGGTGATGACAATGATTTGGGTATTCACTGCTGACCAAAATGAGGGCTCTCTTCAGGACCTTTCACATCATTCCCTTGGATCTGCTTTTAGAAGACTGTTAATTTCCTCCATGAGAAATGGAATAGCAAATGTAAAATCACTAAATTCAGTGGCTGGTTGGGTTTTTTTTTTTTCATCCATAGTGCACTGATAAGTAAAATTTTAGAGATCCCTACAACAGGTTGCTTGGTGCAGGGAAGGAAACCTGAATTTACAGTAATGAATGCTCCTGTCTGTGTGTGTTATTTCACAGTATAAACAACTTTTGTGTTTTACTGCATGCTTTAAGCTACTCTGAATGTTTTCATTTAGAAACTGTGCCCTCTGTGTGATGAAGCAAAAGAAGTTCTTGAGCCATACAAGAGAAGGGTAATGTATGGAAATACTGAGTATGTTTTCTATATGGAAAGAACAGTTAATCAGGATTCTTCCTTTGTAAAAAGAAAATTGCTTGGATTTATTTGCATCTGTTATTCTTTCATGGATGACCTCTTCAAGACAATTTCAGCACTGATTTACATAAAACTCATTATCCAAAAGCATTTTGTGATAAAGCTACTCAAATAAGTATTGGCAAACTAAACCAATACAGAGCATATTGCAGTAGTTCTTGAAAACACTCCTTTTGTAAATACTGTTGCCTTGTCTGAAGGAGGAGTTTGCAACTTTTTGAGCCAAGTAGGGATGTAATTTGAGAAGGAAGTGATTAAGTGGGGCTTTGAATATTTGAACTACGTGGCTGCAATTTTTGCCATTTTCCAACCAGGTTTTGATCTCTCTGTTGAAGGATGGAACTTTTAATGGAAGCGTTAAGAGCTGTTGCACTCTGCTGCCTGTTTTGTTTTTATACCCAAAAAACCAGGCCCTTACCTACAACACAAAGAATCAGCCTACAAGCTTCAAGA
Organism: Irena cyanogastra; assembly: GCA_013397155.1. NCBI lineage: Eukaryota > Metazoa > Chordata > Aves > Passeriformes > Irenidae > Irena > Irena cyanogastra. Next base: position 16,284 of record VWZV01005178.1, read on the forward strand.
AAACGGCCTTGCATTTCTGAGGGGGAAAAACTGACCAGAAGACAGGCAGGTATTGTTTTTCAGTGTCCAGTAGGAACTGACATGTCTGTTTTCTGCCACAGTTCATTCTGCAGGAGGTGGATATTACCCTTCCAGAGAACTCAGCGTGGTATGACAAATACAAATATGACATACCTGTTTTTCACTTAAATGGGAAGTTCCTAATGAAGCACCGAGTCGACATTCCGAAGTTTGAGGACCAACTTAGGAAGGTGGAGTTGCAGAGTGGGGGAAACCAGTGAAGAAAATGCAGCTGCTCTGATGCAGAGCTCAAAGGTGAAAAGAACTGTGTGAAAAAAAAAAAAAAATATTCATTATCTGGCCTTAAATTTCTTAGGACATACGAGCCTGAAAAACTTGAGTGACTTGTGTTCTGTTTTGTATTAATCACCCAGCCCAGCTGCACCAGGAGCCAGCTTTTCTGTGACATTCATTTCCTGCTCTCGTGGGCTGGTTTTTTCACTGAATAAAATAAAATAAAATTTTATGTGGCCTTCATTTGCTGCTCTTGTGGGCTGGTTTTTTCACTGAATAAAATAAAAGAAAATTTTCACAGAATAAAAGCTGCTCCATGATAGCAGATAAAGTGAGCTCTGTGTGTAGGGGGTTGGCATGGCCAGGTTTGGCCTGTCCAAACTGGCCTGGAAGTTTTTCTGGAAGCTTCTCCTGTGTCCAGCTGAGCCAGCTCCAGCCAGCTCCAGGACCTGGCCACATCTGAGACCCTCATTGATGATGAGGATGAAGGAGAAAATGTTTAATAAAATGTTCTCCATCTCCCTGAACCACTGAGGGGAAGGAGGAAGAGAAAATTGAGAGTGAAGTTAAGCCTTGGAAGAAGGGAAGGGTGGGACAAAGATTTAGTTTTTAAAGATTTTTTTTTTAAGATTTAGTTTCCTTTGTCTTTATCCTGCTGTGATTTGATTGGTAATAAAGTAATTTTCCTGAGTCAAGTCTCTTCTGCCTGTGACAATGATCAGTGACTGATCTCTCTCTGTGTTCTCATCTCAACCCACGAGCCTTTTGTTGTGTTTTCCCTCCCCTGCCCAGCTGGTGAAGGGACTGACAGGGTGACTTCTGTGGGTGTGTGGCATCCAGCCAGGATCAGTGTTTAAAAGATGATTAGCACGTGTAGACTGTAGATGTATAGGAGAATTCCTTGAAGAAGTCTAGGAGCCTGTCCTAAAGGGTAATTTGAAATAGAAAAGAGAGCATTTACTGTTAAGTTAAAAGGACACTTGATTAAAAACCACAGACTCTCACTGGAATTGTATCTATAAAATGATCATCACATTTTGATACAGTTATTGATAACACCTGACATTGAATAGTTTATTTTTCACAAGGTTGGGTTGTTTGGGGTTTTTTTAATATTTTTTTTCAGTTCTGTCTGCCACACAGTTGCAAATCCATTTATCACGTGGCAAGAATGCCATTTTATCAAGGATTGCTGCAGTTACATTAGAGCACCATAGGCAATGTAGCCTGTGAAGGAGACACAATGCCCAAGTTAAATGTATTTTCAGGAAGAAGAGAGTGATAGATTCAAGAAAAGACAACCATTTTAGGTCAAATAGTCTGCAATAGACTGGAGAAAGTTGCTGGTATTTTTGATGTACTTAATAGATTCTTTAACACAGAGACTAATCCTTACCTGCTGCATTTTTGTTCTTCTTATCGTGGTGATACTCAGTCTCTTCTTCTCACTGGGAGTTTAAGCAGGCTCACTTGACAGATGTGTCTTCACAGAGGGAAGAATCCAGACGCAATGCCTGGCTGGAACAGCAAACTGAAATACAGCAGGGTTCAAGAAAGTCTCTAAGTTTTGGGGTTTGGTTGAAAAAGAAGTCAGCTGATCTGCTGTGGTGAAAATGGGCTGTTCCTTCATGGCCTCACTCTGCAGTGTCTTTAGCACTTGACAGATAATTGGCAATCCAGTTTTGATGTATCTCCCAGGATGAAAAATTTCCAGGGAGGAGGGAGTAAGAAATTAAAACTGTCTTCCAGCTTAGCAGCTTCAGTCCACTCAGGCTGGGGTCTGACACTACCCAAGATTTCCCAGGATTTCCCAGGAGGGAGACCTGTGCCATTTTTGTAGCAGAGAACTTGAGGCAAGCTCAGCCAGATCATGGATCCACAGTGGTTTTCATCTCCATTAGCAGAAGAACAGGGCTCTGGAGACAAAAACTTCTGTACGTTCTGCAGTTCATAATGCTTCAGTCAAACCCCTAACTGTTCCACGGGTTGTTAAATAAAAGATCTGAATTATCTCTGTATCAGCAAGTGCCACTTGCCTTTCTTCTGTGATTTGAGATGGTTTCAGAGGGCCCAGGTTTTTTCCTCACTGAGGTTTTGTGATAAGAGAACTTCATAAAGCACTTGTCAACCATAGCTCAAGTGCTCTTCTGAAATGTAACAGCTTTATCCCAAAGATTGGGACAGCAGAGGTCATGTGGACTCACCCCCATTTCCCAAAATACATAACTAACAGAGACTGGCAGAGCTCTCAGAGAGCTTTTTGCCTTTGTTTTATTTTAGTAGGGTCTGTTTTGGGAAGGAAAAAAAGAAAAAAGCAGGAAGCTAAAACCAAACTTCTTAATCATTTTAGAGGTGATGAATCCCTTGTTTCTTTTTCTGTCAGACTGTGGAGATTTTCCTCTGTAGCCACTGCCAGATACTTTTTGCCCATTTATTTTGCAAAGTGAATGATAACAGGATTTCCATAATAGCTTTTGTCCCTTGCATAGCTTTTATGGGTGAGATTGAGCTTTTCCATTAGGGCTGTGCTGCCAAAAAACTTCCAGTGGCTTTGCTGCTCTACACTTTTGAGAGAGTGGAAACCCTCTTTTTGTCACTTTGGACACAGGGGTAGGAGGTGGGAATGTGTCAATGTGGAGTGTTGGTGCCACAGCCTCACCTTCATTTTCCAAAAGCAGGAAAGGATGCATCCTATATAAATTTGAGGGAGTTTTCTCTTGTTTTTGAATGCTAGGAATGGAGCAGTCTCCCAGCACGTGCATCTCTCTGATCAAACATGTTCAAGTACAACACAGATATTAAAATGAGAAGGTATATTCCTCTGATGAATATATATTTGTGGAGCAATATGCAACTTTGTGAAAACTGGTAATCTATTCTTTTGACAGTGAGTATTGGCAGGAGTGCAAAACCTTGTAATGCACTATCTCTGTAGTAAGAGGAGAGTGAATACAGGATGGGTTTATTTCCTATTTCTGGCCAATTAAAAAGCACATAGACAATGTCCCTTCTTCTGCCAGTACCCATAAAAAACAAATACCCACTGGGCTTACTTTCTTATATGTTCTGCTTCTCTGACTCTTTGTGTCTTTAAATTGTACACAAGACCTGGAAGAAAATGTCTCATTTCTTTCAGGCGCAGCACTCCAGGCACAGTGTCTTCCTGTCCAAACTGGCCTGTTTGGGATACATAATCTCAGATTCATCTGTAATCACATGGCCATCTGCATTAATTACATGTGGAAGTGAACAAAGCCCCATGTGCAAATGTTTACAAGATTATATCTATAATTTTTGGAGGGGGAGGGTTGTATTTTTTTTTTGTTTGGTTGGTTTTGGGGTGATTTTTTGGGGTGGTTTTTTTGGGTTGTTTTGTTTTGTTTTTTGGGGTTTTTTTTGTTTTTTGGGGTTTTTTGTGGTTTGGTTGGTTGGTTGGGTTTTTTTGTTTCTTTCTTTTGGGGGGTTTTTTGGGTTTTCTTGGTTATTTTTTTGGTTTTTTTTTTGTTTTGTTTTGTTTTTTTGTTTTGTTTTTTTTTTTTGTTTGTGGGGGTTTTTTTGTTTGTTTGTTTGCTTTGGTTTTTTTGGGGTTTTTTGGTTTTTTTTTATTTCAGTGGCAATTTCACTTTCCAGGCAGTTTTGCTTTATAGTCTACCAACAACATCTCTCTTCTTTTCCATCATGCCCTGCTGGCAAGAAGGCTCCATCCCATTCTTGTGAAACTGCTTTGCCTTGTAGACCCAAACCTGGGTTTTTGGAAGTCATGGCTGGAGCTGTGAGAACAGAACAGTTTCCAGTTAGGGAGCTCCAACTGAATCATGGCTTGAGCTGCTTTGGCAAAAAAAAAAATCGTGGTAAGAACAACAAAACCAAAACTTCTCTGTCCTCTATCCTCTCCTCTTGTAGCATTTCAGATCAAATTCTGGTTCTTGGCCTGGATCTTCCAGAGATAAATGACATATGACCAGGCTATCCAGAGGGTAAAATGAGTTCCTGCAGGACACAAATACTCCCAGCTGTCTGTCTTGTCCATGGAATGAACTGCAGGGATTGAGGGCACTCCAGACCTTCCTCATTTCCCCTCAGTGCTGCCTTCTGGGGCACACATGGATAAAAACTAAATCCCTCTCAGTCGTACAAATCTCACTGAAATGAGACGAAACTGCATCCACTTCTCCTGGGGAGAAGGCAAAAGAACAATGGTGTGACGTGGATTTACTGGAACGCACCTAGGCACGAGGTCAGGGTGTGCAGAATTCAGGGTGTCACTACAGGCCAGCTAGTTTCAGCCTGCCACGTAGAGAAATGAGACTTGGACCACGTAATCTTGTGTCAGTCTAGTCCTCCCCCTTCCTTTCTCCCCTTCTTGAGTCCTTCCCAGGAATATTTAACCCAGGGACCAGTTCAACAAGGTGATACAGCTGGGTTAGTTTTTTTTCCTTGAGGGTTTTGGTGCTGGTTTTTTTGTTTGTTTATGTTTGGGGTTTGCTGCGTTTTTGTTTGTTTGTTTGTTTAGTTTATTGTTTTATTTGTTTGTTTTTGTTTTGTTGTTGTAATGGTTTTGGGGCGGTTTTTTTGTTTTGGTTTTTGTTTTGTCTTCTTTTTGGTTGGGTTTTTTCCCTTAGCACGACATTCCCTGGAGATCTGCTCCCAGAAAGGTGGCAGATATCTCTCCATCCAGTGCAGAAAAGCAGGGTAGATCAAACCACCAAACCAAACTGATGCACTCAGGTTTGATTTATACACTAGACACTAATTCAAGCTTCTGCAGGAGGTGAGACGTCCATTGCTATGGAATCTCCAAGGTGCCAGGAGCTGAAGCTGCAGATCTGTTTGCAACACTCCATTGATGTCCCCAGTACCTTGAAAAACCTAAATTTCTGCTTCATTTACCTCACCTGCCTGCTGGCTAAGGTGTGCTGAGTGACTTGGCCAGCCCATGCTGGGCTGTGCCTTTTTATTTCAATACACACAGGCATCACCTGTGTGCTGTTCCCACGCCCACCTGGAAGTGCAGCTGGGTCCCTGGGCGTGAACATGCAGGTGCAAATACAGGTGGGCACTTTTTGCTTCACTGGCAGGAAAGCAAACCAAGGGCAACCCCTCTTTGCCCCTGTGATTTGCCTCCTAGTAAAATTTTAGTGCATCTTGCTGCTTTTAATGGGTAATCGCATTCAGGGAACGCAGCAATTTATGGAATACCATCTCAGCCCTGCAAACTCCTTTATTTCCGAACAAAGCAAGCGCGGCAGAGGCAGTGAAATGGAGAACTGTGGTTAGGCAAGGGAAAACATTATCCGTGGGGTTTATCTTTGGAACTTGGAGCTGTCATTTTTGATGCACCTTCAACTGAGTCTCGCCAGCCCGGGCGCTTCCATGGGCACCAGCACCGAGGCAGCTCCGGGAAAGCTTCTTCCCTCCCGGACCCTGCCTGTTCTGGGGGCTTTTTAAACTCCCGTGCCACAAGAAAACGGTGAATTCCTGCGTTCCCCGCGCTGCTCCAGGCTCGCAGGGAGCTGTCACTACCCGGGCGCTCCTTTGTGTCGCTGCTGCTCCGCGGGTACCGCCGGGGAGAGGAGGAGGAGGAGGAGGAGGAGGAGGAAGAGAGGAGGAGGGGTTGATGGAGCGAGGTCCTGTGGCGACAGCCGAGCCGGGGGCTGCTGCTCCTGGCTGTTTCCTGGTGTTTTGTCGGCTCGGTCCGTGTTTTTGGGAGGACAGCTGAGGGTGCGGGTGGAGGAGGTGAGTGCGCCCGGGCACACGGGATGGAGAGCGCGGCTCCGGGCGGTGAGGTTGGCGTTTGCTGCGCGGGGGCAAATTGCTGCTTATTTCTTCTTGTTGCTGTTCTTCTTCTTCCTTATGTTGTTGTCGTCGTCGTCGTCGCTTTCCAGTAGTTCGGCTGAGGTTTGGTTTTAACTCTCTCATTAAGGAAACGAAGCAAAACCGTGTGAAGGGTGATGGTGTCCGGCGTGAGGCGAGCTGGCTGGAGACTCTTTCGGGCAGAATTGCCTTCGGGACTTTGGAGCTGGGCAGGAAAGAAATACAGCTTCTTTCTATTCCAGAGGCTGCGACAAACTGTAGCCATTTCTGGGATTCAGCCTAGGAATTCCATAATCCTTTTGCCTTTTTATTTATGTTTTTGTTTTAATTATTCTTTTTCCTTGTAATTGCCGGGTGTCATAGGGCTCTTTGCAGATATCAGGGTTATGAAACTACTCAGTAATGTACCTGCCCATGCCAGAGGAGTTTAACTTTCAATGCGAAGCAATCGTTTAAACTTAAATTTAACCCTGTGTTGCACCCTCTGGGTGCTTGCAGGACGTTTGCCAGGCGGTGCCTCAGTTTTGGGCTGTGCAGGGCAATCCAGCCATTCCCAAATCGTCAAACCAGGGAAAGCGGGGCATATGCTTGTCTATTAGAGGCTACTTGTTTTGGCAAGGATGTTTACAGGTCCTTTGGAATAAACAGGAAAACTCTCACTGGCGGTGACTCATGTCCGTGGGCTTTGGAGCGGTGCAGGGTGTTGGGAATGTGCTTGGCCAAGTGGAACTCCGTGGGGAGCCCTCCCACAGCCCCCCTGGCTTGTAAAGGGAGCGGGATGAGGGGCAGAGCGGTGTCACACAGCAGCTGGTGGGTGCGTGGCTTGCTTTAAAAACCTTTGCTAATTGCACGTGTGTTCCTTGGGGTTTTACGTGTCACTGATCTTTAATTAATTGCTAATGGCTTAGTCTGCCGCTATCTGTGGGGCTGAGGAGGCAAATTGCAGCCTTTCTGCAGTAATTATTGTTGTGATGGCATCTCGGGGTGTGCAGTGCCTGCTCTGAAACTTCCAGGTATGGGAGGCGTCAGACTCACCTGGGAGCACACAGATCAGCTGGCTGCCAGATTTCCCTGTCAGAAGGGACCTTTTCTGACGCCTTTTCTGGTCTCTTGCTTATCACAGGCCGCGCAGGATTTCACAGATAAATTCTGCATCAAGCCCAGGAGTGCTGTGAGGTCCCCACTTGCCCCTATGGACAGGCTCCATCCATGGCAGGGCTTGCAGCACCTTTGAGCCACTGCCTGGGGGCCCACAGGCTTGAGCTCTGAAAGGGTGAGTAGTGTCTTCCATCTGAAATGGCCGTGATTAGGCTGAGAGCTGTTTTGATCTATCAAAACATGTTTCTGCAAATATTGCCTGATAAAACACACCAGGGTAACTGTAGTTGTTGTGGCACTTGTGTTGGCAGAGCCACTTTCTCTATAAATTTGTATAGATTCTTATTCTCTGCAGCAGATGCAAAAAGATCTGTGTAGGTTCTGTAGTAGCAGAAACTTCACCTACAAGTGCAAACTCATCTACCCAGTGTGTTCTTTGCAGTCCTGCAGGGCCTCTTGATACAAATTTGGAGGGGGGGGGCTGTTTCTGAATGACGTTCTGAAGGGATTCATCCTCATTCACCACTGATCAGGTGACAATATTACCCTAAAGATGACTCCAGCTAGGTGGAGCAGGCCCAGAAGAGCCATTGTGGGCATCCTTCCCTTAAAATAAAATGGATTATGGGCCTATGAAAAGCATTTGAGAGCACCACAAAAGGGGTCACGGCAGATTTCTGCTGCCAGGAGGGTGTCCTGCTTTCCTTATGGAAGCTGGCAGGAAGAAATGCTGCTGCTGCTGCTTAGACCCAAAGTCTGGAAGGGAGGGGAATTATTTGTGACACAGTGCAGGAAGGCTTGTCACAAAATCAAACTGCTGAAAGCCACCAAAGTGATAAAAAGAACACTTATCAAGGGATTCTTGCACTGCTCCTGTGTCATCCTGGCTCTGTCAGCCCCCTTGGTGCTGTGCTATAGATATTTTTATATTTTTTAGTGTCCTTTCTGTGGTACACCTCTCCACGCAGCAAATCATCTTGTATCTTTCTTTCTTGTGGTTACTGAACCTGTTTCCAGACCAATACAAAGCGAGAGAAAGGGAGAAAGTGTCTGGTATCTCTCTCACTTTGCTCTCATTTAAGCTTAGCGCAAGGCGATGTAGACCAGAATTAATTACTAATTCTAATTATACTTTATGACTGGGAGATATTGATGATATTTTCAATTTCAAATTTATGCATCTGCAGCTTCTTTTTTGTTTTGTTTTGTTTTACTGCATCAACAAAGCCAGGAAAGCTTTTAAACACATGCCTATTTTAAGCCTGCCAGCAGTCCCTTTGAGTTAATTCAGCTGAGTGGCCCAGGGCAATTGCTTAATATAAAATTCTCTCTGTCCTGATGGCAGTCGAAGTTGTTGTGGTTTTTTCAGGGTATTGAGGGAAGAGGAGTGGGGGGAGAATGGAAGAAGTTGTTTGTTCCTGAAGCCTTACACGAGTTGGGCAAGCTCTTCTGGGTAAACCCTCAAAATGTTCTTGTGTGTTGAAAATTCTGGTGTCTTGGTACTTGCTTTCACCCTGAAAAAACTCTGGGTTTCATGTGATGCTCATTCATTCCAGACAGTTTTATTGTCATTCCCATAACACTTTTTACTTGTTCATTCCCACAACAATTAATTATAACAAAACCACTGCTAGATCTGCCTCTGACACGTCTGTTTCTGGTCTGGAGTATGTCCATTCCTTGGCACTTTACCAGCCTTCCACACTTCCTTGTCTTCACCTTTTTTCCTGCATTAAGCTCTTGCACTTCTCTGGTTTTCCCCCCCCCCCCNNNCCAGTATTCACCTCGCAGTTTTTATTTCCTTGATAACTTTCCCCTGCTAAAATGTAGATATTTTATGTTTGCCAGCATCTTCACTCTGCTTTTGTGTTTTCCTCTTCTCTGTTCAGCGTCAGCCTGGACACTCTGAGCAGCTCAGGACAAGGATTTCAGTCAAAAATCTCAGATTTCACTTCTGTGTTTGTCCCCGTGCTTGGGTGGGCATCAGCATGGTGATCACAGTGACATTTCTTTGGTTATGTCTCAGAGAGGTGTGCCAGTGGAAAATGTGTATTTGCCTTCCAGAAGGACCAGTTTGGGGGATTAATTCAGCACCCAGATCTGGGCCAGTGTGAGTTACCAGGGGAAAAGAGGGAACAAGGATCAGCACCAGGGTTAAAGGGAACGTGGCAGTGACACTGATGAAATTTGACTAATGTGGGGCAGCCCTGCCCCATTTGGTTTGCTGAATATCACCCCACAAATTCCTGAACTTTTGACCTTCCCTGGCTCTTGAACTGAAAGCTGCACCCTCCCATCCTTATTTTTTATTTTATATAGGGATTTTGTAACTCATTCTGCTCTGAGAAATTATGATTACTAGCACGCTTCTTTCCTAACAACCAGCTTCCTCTTGGAGTTGTCACTCAGTTTGATTTGCTTGTACCACAGATTAGCAATATCAGGCTTATTCCTGCTGGTGAAACCCAGTGCTTGACACCCTCTGGTGTCTCAAAATGCACAGAAAGGATGAGGGGGCTATTTATAAAACAGATTGTGGCAAAAAGCTTGCAGCCAGTGTGGAGTGATGGAGAAAGTCAGGCACACTTGAAAGAAGTGATAGCAAAAGAGCCTACAGTTTACCTGTCCTTGAATTCCATATTAAATTGAAGTTATGGACAAATCTGACCCTGATATTGCCCATGTGGTAATATGTATGAATATCTGTTAGTCTTTTATCTCATTTTAAATGCTCTTCTGGTAGTTTGTAAATTAATATTTGGTCCCCAGCACTGAAGCTAATAAGGTATCTGTATTAAATTTTAGATATTACCTCAATCAATTTTTAACAATCTCCACTTATTAAATGAACTAGGTAAACAGTTTTAAAATGTCATTTCCTAAGAGTTTCTGAAACACCTTTGAGCAGGTGTGTTGCAAGCTGCTTTCACCTCATTTTGGGGGTTTGCAAGAGCAGGGTTTTGGGCAGCAGTGGCAGGGGAGGTGCAGAGTTGTTACTAATTCACAGAGAATTTCCTTTCCCAGGTCACTCAAAGGTCAAAGCTAGCAAAAAACACCAGAGATTTCCAGCGGGCTCTGACAGATAAATAATCAGTACAACTCCAGCCAGTCCTCAGAAAGGTAATTTTCATTCAAACATTTAAAAGAAGGTGAGAGATATTTCTAAGTTAGAATACCTGTGATTTTAAAGTATTGCCATTCAACACAGTATTTTAATCTTAGTGATTATTCAAAATGAAGTTTTATATTTTCCTTTTGCTTTCCAGCACTGTAAGTGACTTTTCCTTGTACTTCTGCCCCTTTTTGGATTTGAAATCTGCAGTCTGCTCCTCAGTGTCTGTGTAAGGAAACTTGCTCTCGTGCAGCCACTGCCAATGCAAATTCAAAGAGCAATTTCTGGAGAGTTTTGAACATTATGCCCATAATACTTTTTATCAGAAACACATAAGAGCTGCAATTCTGCTGTCTCTGTGAGGATAATATTAGCAGAGTTCTCATCATCTTTGCACTGTCCTTACTGCAGCCTTAGCTTTGTGTTAAGAGCTCTTCTGGAGCCATTCCATAAAATTAAATAGAGATTAAAACTAATTGGTTTCTGTGTTTCTAAGCCACTGTAAAAACTTGAATATTAAGTTGAGGAAATTGTCTTTTTGAAAGGGTTTTTTTTTTCCTGCTGTTGAAAAATTTTATCACAAAAGAGTTATTTTCCTCTCCCATCCTATAAAACTTTTACTAATGGCAAAGAATAATTCATTATATGTCTTAAAACTGTAAACAATAAGAAATAAGAATCATTGTGATTATTGAGCATAATTTATATCCCCCAAAGTTTCAGTAATGCAAAAGCAAATTACAGGAGAACTTCCAGAATCTCATTTATTATATTCTGCTGATATTAGTCATGGTGAATTTCTGGCTTGAAAGATGAAAAATGCAGTTTTCACATTTAAGATCTGATATTTAAGCTTTGAAAACCCCACCAAAAAATGGAATGAGGAGGTGAATGAGTGGTGTAACATGGGACAGGAGGTGTCACAGCTTTTAGAAGCCAAACCAGGGCATTTTGTGACCTTAGCTGTTGCCCTTTGGTGCTCATCTGAAATCCACTATGGGCTGAATTTCTCTGCCTAGGAAGAACTTTTTCTTTAGTCATTCACCATTGTCTGCAGAGAGATTATTTCCACAGTGAGGAAAACCAAGGGTGCTGTAGGTTTTTCTGCTGCTGGCCAAATCTCTGCAGCAGGATCTTCACTGAATCTTCTCTGATTTTTGGGTCTTCTCCTCTCTGCCTCTGTTTCCTCATGGAGTGGCTGGGTCTTGGTATTCTTATCTTAAAATACATTTAGAAGGGATTAGCTGAGGCCTGGAAGTCAAGACAATTTTGAAATGCATAGAATTATAATCTGAAATAATTCAGTGCCCCTGTTAAGAATAGTTTTTAATTTAATCTGCTCATAATGAAAAGTGAGAAATACAGTGTCAAGGGGAAAAATACTTACATGTAATGATGTGAAATGTAGGTTGCTACTTAAATTCCTAGGTTACCTTACATTCTGTTTTACTTAATCTGAGCTGTTAGGTGTCTGTTGCACAGTCCAAATATTTGGCTCCTGTTTAAATTGAACTTAATTACTTCAAGTAATTTGACAGTGTTTTGTTTGCCCTCAGTTTAGTCAGAGAACCCACCAGTGGCTATCCAGATTTTTTTCTCTAAGAGGTATGAATATTTTAAATGGAAATCCTTGCTAAAAGGTATTTGTGTATTTAGTATCAGTAAAGGATTACAAACTTCTGTGAGCCAGAAGAGGAGAGGCTAAGCTGCTTTCTCAAATCTATGAGATCCTCAGCATTTGGTAGGAGAACGTTCAAGTTTTTATAGGAAGTAGGGAAAAAAAACCCTGACTCAGTTTATTTCTGAAAATTGCAGTTATTAAAAAATAAAAAAAAAAAAACCAAAGAAAAGTGAGTGGGAAATAAACTTGCTATTAATTTAAGCAGAATTTTGGAGCTAAACAGAAATGTTTTCTGCATCCCAGCTGCTTACAGGAGTACATTTACTAGTGCCAGGCTGAGACTGGCTCTGGTTACTGGTAGGAACCATCTCCTCATGCTAATTTAGGTGATTGAATAGATGCCCAAAAGCCTGGGGTTATTTAGCTAAAAGCTGGTAGAGTTGTGAATTTGAACCTGTTCTGAGAGAGACTCATCATTCACTTGCTGGAAGTCCTGAGCAGAAATAACCCAAACACAAAGTACACCCTGCAGGTGACTGCTGCAGAAACCTCTGGGCTCACATTTTCACATAAAAATCTATGGATTGAACACTTTTAACTTCAGGGAATACACTTTAAATTGGTCTCTCAAGCTCTTTTGAAAAAAAAGCATTCAGGGGGCATTTTTCTTGTCAGGGGACTTCCAATGCCATGGAAGGATTTGTTAAAGTTTCAGATCCAAAATCTTCACTGTGTTATGGATCTGATCCCGAGGCCTGTGGGCATGACCTGGAATTCCCTCCCTTCTCAAGCTGCAGATTCGTGTTCTGACTGCTGGAAGGAGTTTGGGGTCTGACTGTCCAGCCTGCAGAATCATCCTGAGAGAGGCTGCTGCAAACACACCCGTGGCTGTCCAGCCAGCCTTCCCTGCTTGTGCTGGCTCTGGCTGGGNTCCCACACCCAGCAATAAAACCTTGGGTAGGAGATGGTGGATTGGGGGTCCTGTCCCACAGCTGGGATATTTATTAATTGACTGTGATATTTGTTAGGATCAGTAAACACAAATTAATAAATAAACACTTTTGTGAAGCTGCTGCAGCCCAGGCAGTCTGAAGCATTTTAGAATTGGTATTTTGTAAAAAGCTAGTGTAGAAAAAGAGTTGTACTATATTTCACCCCTGCAATGGGATTTCATCCNGTGGAGGTAATTCCCTTGAGGAGAAACCCATGAATTGCTGAGGTTTTGGGGTGTGGCTGGACCATATTGTGGAGGTTTTTGTTCTCTGTGCCTCCCATCTACAAGCAGGTTGTAGGTTTTTTGGGGGTGACCTGTGCTGGACAGAGGGTTTTCCACAGATTATGTTATCGTGCCAAGCTGTTGTTGTTCCTTATAGAATGAGGAGAAAGACTCCGAAATCTATATTTATTTTAGTTTATTTATTTTTAATANTCCATGTTTCACCTATTAAACTCTTGAGTCCTAAGTAATGAATTTAATAGAACTAGAAATAGAATTTTAATAGAACCAGAGCTGAGGATCACCCTGGGAATGTGGTGGCAAAACAAATCTCTGTTTTTCTTTGCTGTGAGTGCCACCACTAAAGCTGAAACCTGTTTCTGTTCTGTTAAGTGAGGTAATGGATAACCAGCAGTGAATTTGAACGCTGCCCTGCAGGTAATTAACTCTAGATTGCTCTAACCTTGTTTCTGCCAGTGGCCACAGCAGTCCTTGGCACTGGTTTGTCACCTTCTCCCTGGATGCCTCCACGGAACAGAATCAAAATCCTCTTCGGAGTCCCACGTAACTCTGCCTGCTTGACACCTCTCTTCTGCAGTGTGTTGTGTCCACTGGTACCATCCCTCTGACCACTCAGGCCTGTCTCACTCCACCCTCTGAACCAGTCCCTTGTAATCACCCCTGTGTTTTCATCTGTGCTGCCACACCTGGGGAGCTGCTCACCACCTTGTCACCTGGATGTTCTTGCTGGTGCAGTGGAGATGGACGAGGTGGCTTCTGGAGGTCCCTTCCAACCTCAGCTTTTCTGGGATCCCGCTTGGGAGAGCTATGCTTGACCCCTCACCCAGCAGTTTTCAGCACTAGATATGTATAATTACAGCTGGCTGTCCATTTTAGTGAAGCTCCAGTCCTATCTCATCATTAATTGCTGTAGCACTATAAAGGGGGAATTATCTAGAAGTGAGCACCATTTGCCTAAATAAGCTGTCACATTTCCCTCTAATTTACACCTTGTTGCTTCATTGTATTTGGATTACAAGTGCCCTGGGCTGAGGAGTTTACTTACTATTCCTGTTCGGAAAATATTTCATATATTAGCACAACCATTAAGAACTTAGCAGTAAATAATTTCTGGGTGCAGTGGCACTAACCCTTCACAGCTGTGGCCTTCCAGAGGAGTGCTGGTGCAGGTTTGCAAGTGGTGTCCATGTGCTGACAAGTTCCTGGAAAGCCAAAATTGAAACTCCAGGCCCGACTGAGGCTGAAGGGCTGCACATGCCCTGCCACCCACCCTGCTGTCCCCAAACAAACTTCAACTTCCCAGACCATGGGAGCATTCTGAGGCTCTGACTGTCACCAAGAGGATTTCCAGAGCTGACCAAGGCTGAGGTGCACTTTTGCAGGGGGTGATTTCCTCTTTACTGTCTGGATATTTGAAAAATCGCCGCAGTGATGAGTAAATGTGCGTGTCCTACCCTAAAGTTTTTTATAGTAAATATGGTGGGG
>VWZV01005178.1:30990-44731 GCA_013397155.1 Irena cyanogastra
AAAAAAAAAAAAAAAAAGAGGAATTATTTATTTATCTCTGAACTGCTGATTAGTCCCTGTAATAGTCAAGATGTTTAAGCAGCAGCAGAGAACAACAGTAGAAGCATAACAGTGCTTAGAAATACAGGATGAGGATAAAGGATGAGGAAATAAAGGATGAGAATACTTTAAGTTTGTTCACTAAGGGAGTTTATAGACTCATGGTGTGTGTAGGTGATCAGTTGTAATGTGAATATTCTCTATCCTGTGCCTATTCTGTAGAATGTATATAATAATCTGTAAATATGTCAACACAACTTTTTAAAAAATCTATTTTCCTTCCTTTCTGAACTTAACAAGTAGTATTAAAACCAATTCTGTCTTGGTTCTGCTTGTGAATAAATTAATTTTTAAGGGAATTCTAACAAATAAAATCTTAGAGGTGGTGCTAGGATTTAACACATTTCTTAGCTGCAGGCAAAATGATAAAGAAAACTTGAATTTTCCTTTGACTCTTGTTTGAACAGTGAATCCCAGACAACTTCTAGGGTTTCACCTTTACCAGAGTGCAATCAGTGTTGCCAAGGAGAGTTCAAGGGTTTTCTGGGCATTTGTAAAGAGGGCAGAGGAGAGTGCACTTTCACCCCACATAGGCAGTTTGCAGTGGAGATATATGTAAGAATTTCAGCAAAAAAACCCCAAAACCCCTTTAAGCAGCACCCTTGCGTCTGTGGAAGGACCAGTTTAAGCCCAGAGTTACAGATACATTGGATTTACAGACACAGCAGCCACAAATTGCAGTGCAAACTGACCTGCATGTCCTACCTCAATTTAAAAAAAGGCAAAAAAAGCAGTTCTGTGTGTTGTGGGATCCAGTTGGTCTATTAAGAAAAAGCTGAAACTCCTCCCTTTTCACGTCTTTTTTTGTTTGTCTGCATCGTGCTGGAGCAGCCAGCAGAGTCTACCACCAGAGAAAACGTGGAGGTTTAAAGGAGGAGACAAAATCCTGAAAGGAAATTGTCCTTCAGTGTAGTGCAGCTGTCTTCAGAAAACTGTAAATCAGTACAGAAAGAAATCCTGTGAGCAAACTGCTGTCTTCCTTAGGGAAAAGTTAAATTCTGGCTCGCTCTGATGGTCCCTGTGATTTCTTGTGGCTGTGTAAATGTTTTGTGGGAATCAGCAGAAGGTTGGTGTTTCTCCACTAACTTGTGGTAAATAGAAATATTCTCTCTCTCCCTTCCTCTCAGGGGCAAATGAATTTAACAGGACTGGATATGAGTATTTTTTTCCTTTTCCATTCCTCTCTCAGTTCTGAAACTGCAGCTTCCTTGTAGACAAGTGCTTTGGTTAGTTTCTGATATTTTCTGACATTTTTAGTGTAGGAATTAATCTCTCTGTGTGTCCACGTGGTCTCACAGATCTTCCCAGAATGAAAATCTGGCCATTTTCAGGCAAAACCAATAGTTTCATCCCAAAAAGGAATCAGAGGGAGCACGTGTGGACAGACTGGAATGGGAAGAGGAGCTTAAGCTTAGCAGCAGAGAACATGAGCTGAGCTCAATGTGAGCTCAGGTGTAAAACAAGGCTCTGTCTGGAGGTGCTGTGGACTTGTGTAAAATTTGTTTCACAGCTGACCTTAATGTGCTCACTTTTGGTTGTGTTGCTCAGAGCAGGTCTCAGGGCAGGGGGTGCTTTGGAAAAGTGTTGGGGAATTGTCCTGCAGAGCCCTGCTATTCTGTGAGCCAACCAACTTCTACACTTGGTTTGCACTGAACATTGCTGCCCTGGCAGCATGGCCTCTGGAGAGAGAAAATTCAGCCTGGAAATTAAAGAGGGAAATTTGCCAGCCTGACACTGCAAGTGGGAGAAACAGCCAGTGCTTCCTTCCACCTCAGATTTATTATTTGTAGAATGAATACGAATGCCTGGAAGTGCTGGTTTCATGTTCTGGTGTGGGTCCACTTTGCTGGAAAGGTCGTGGCAGCTTTGCATGCTACCCACAACTTCAGAAAAGTGACAACAGCAGAATTTGTTCATCTGTGATGGTCAAACCCTTCAGGACACCTTCTAAAGCAGTACCAGAAATGCTGTCTTCCTTCTATTTGCAGATTTTTTACCCGTTTCAGCAGTGATCATCAATCACTGGGGTGTCCTTAATGGTAGGGAGTGAATGATGGCCAAAGGCAAGAGTGATTTGTCTTTCCTTAGCTTTGCATTTCACTTCCCTGTGCTGGAGAATCTCATTCTGCTCCAAGGCTGGCTCAGCCCTCTACATGAAATTATCATGATCAAACCTTCACTTCAGAAAGGAGTTTGAAGAGGTCATTTTAAAAGGACAGAATGGCGTTTTTTGGTTTTTAAACAGTGCCAGTCCACAGTTAATTTTTGTGGTTGTACAAATGTATTCCCCCTTCCAGGAAAAGCTTTGAATTTTGTTTTTTTGGTTGTTTTGGTTTTGTTGGGGTTGGTATTTTTTGTGTTTTGTTGGTTTTGGGTTTTGGTGGGGTTTTTTTTTGTTTTTTGGGGTTTTTTCAGGTTTGGGTGGGTTTTTTTGCATTTTGGGGGGGGTTTTGTTTGTTTGTTTTTTGGGGTTTTTTTTGGTTGGTTGGTTGGCTTTGTTTGTTTGTTTGGGGTTTTTGTTTTTGGATGAGGTTTTTTTGGTTGTTTGGTTTGGTTTTCTTTTTTTTTTTTTTTTTGTTTGTTTTTTCCTGAATTTTGTTTTGTGTTTTGCCATTGATTAGTTACTGCTGGTTGATCACCATTTCCCTGTCTTCATTTTTCCTGTGCCTTGGTTTGTTACTTTTCTTCTTCTGCTTCCCCTTATCTCCTCCTTCTCTCTCATCCTTGGTGCTCTCCCCACCCACACCCCTCAGGGCTTCCCAGCACCTCTCGGTTCTAACTCCTGTAATTCCTGTTGGCTGCACAAGCTCTGGGACAAAAAACCCTTTTCCCTGCATTTTCTTCATGCTGAAAATGACCTTTTCCAGGTGGACATGGCACTCACCCACTGGGACATCCCAAAGCTGATGACCAAGCCTTTTTTGCAGTACATGCTAGTGCCTCATCCTGTCAGAAACAGCAGAATTTATTTCATTAGCCACTGGGGACAATAATTGTCCTCTGCAGATGTCTGCTGCTGATAAACTCCACTCATGGACCTGTGGACCTTTTCAGACAGAGCAGTAGGAAGATGAAATACACAGTGTCTGCTTCATGGATGTGGTCCTGGATCCAGGCTACCCTCCACAGAGAACTCACTGTTCCATGTATAAAACTCCAGTTCTGGCTCTATTAAAATTCTATTGCTAGTCCTGTTAAATTCATTACCCCCACTGTGAACAGCAAGTGGAAATGCTGCTTTATCACTTAGCACCTTTTCAAGGGCAGCGTTTCCTCACTGCATTTTGGACACAGGTCAATAAAAAGATGATTTTTAGGCAATGAACCAAGTTGGAGTCCAATCTGTGTGCCCCTGGTCTTGTGCCACTGTTGTGGTGCTAATGAGGGCACCAGGGCAGGATCCTCTGCTCTCAGTCTCCTGCCCCAGCAGCTGACCAGAAACATTTTGGCTCCTGTTTTCCTCTCATGGAGCTTGATTTATGGTCATTATTGAAGTATTTATGATCATATTTGAAGTATTTTGCTGATTACCCAAAGGGAGGTAGGAATACTCTTGAACTGCTGCAAGTTCTTTTGCAGGAACAAGAATAACATCCACAAATCCTGGGCTTTAGGATGACCAGGAGCATGTGTAGGATGGTGGCTGGTTACACCTGGTTGTGGATCTCTGGCTGGAATTTAATCCTGTTATTTTCTGAAAGACATTTTTACACCACATTAAAGATTTTCAAAGCATTTGTGCAGCAATACAGGGGTGTTTAAAAGTGTGCACGGGGATGTTGTGCTGCTGCCAACAGCATTTTCCTGGCCAGAATTATTTCTTTTCTTCCCCAGAGTGTTTCATTTTATAGCTTGGTTCACTTTTTAATGGCTCCTGGCAGGTCCTTAAACTCTGGGCTCCATCCAGAGGAAGCAGCCAAAATAAAGCTATGCCAAACCACAGCTCCTGTGCTGTTGATTTGTTCATTTTTGTTACAGGCACAAATTACAGCATTTAGCAAGCAGTCATCCCCTGACATTTACAGCAGTGGCTGAGTTTCTCAGTGTCTTATTATTAAGTAAAAATAATAATATTAGTCATAAAAAGTGATGAAAAGCCTAAAGCAGGGTGTTGGAACTTGGTACTACAAGTAACTTAGATATTATCTGAACCAGATTCTACTCTGTGAATTTGGTTTTTTCTGCTTTTCTAAGGGAAGAGAAACTTTTTTTTTCCCCTGGTTTCCTTTTAAAAGCTCCTGTTTCTTGTATTTGGGTAGAATCAGCAGCCCACTTTCCACTGAGTGTGTACACATATGGATACACACACACACACATATATTTATATTTAAGCCAGACATTAAAATTCCTGAACATGATTGACAGGATGTCTTCAGAGTATTGAAAAAAAAGGGAATATTCTTCATTTCCCATAGTGAGATGGTTCTCATTCAGCCTTCTCTGGGGGAAGTGTTGGAGGGTGGGAGATAGGAGCAGCTTTTTAGTACATGCCACCAAAAATAAATTAGGATTTTCTTTACAGGGAGACATAGTGCTCAAAAGAGAAATAAACCCATGCATTTTGTGTCTCCTCAAGTTCTCTGCCTGAAAATATTTTGACTGAACCTTTGGGGTGTGGATGTGGTATTTCTTTTCAATCTCCTCTTGTGCTTTTTCTTCTGGCTTGAGGGTTCATTGAAATATGTATAAATTGGAGTAAGAGTTGGGTCAGGCTCTGCTTGCAAGAACAGAGAAGAGTCTTTCATAGAGCTCTCTGAGCCCTTTATTTTTTTATTAGAAACTAGTTAGATTTAACAAACTCACACCCAGTGTTTTAAATAGTTCATCTTTTACTTGTTTTGTCTCTTACTTTAAAATATTGCAGTCAAAATAGAGGATTTTTTAGTCTGATGAGGTTTCCTGCTTCAGAAAGAGAAGTCAAATCTCTTATATTCCTAACAGCAGAGAGAAATACTTTCAGGGTGATAAAGCTGGGTCTTGATGTGAAAAGTGAGACTGAGAGCACCAACACGTTTCCCTGTCATTTGTGGATTTTTTTAATGGGCAGAAATCCATATTGGCAGCCTTGTGTGTCAGCCCTAAGCCTGTGTCATTTCAATCTTGCCTAAACTCAGTTTTCCTTGGAAGAATTACCATTTCTCATCACTGTTGAAAAGAGACAGAACCTTTCAGTGCTGGTAAAAATCTCGGACTTTTCCCAGGCAGCTTTTGAAACAGGAAAGCAGAGGCTGTGTGTGTGTGTGTGATTTAACTTTTCAACACAAAAATATTTGCCAGAATATTTGCTTTCTGTGTTTGCAGGGGCTGCTCTTCTCTTGTGCTAACGTCATGCAGCCTCTGAGCCCAGCTCATTCCTCCCCAACACCTCTGTGAGACACCAACTCAGCAGGAATGAATGAAGAGGTTTAATTTTTTTTTTCCCTACAAAATGTTTTCTCCTAGCTGGAGGCCTATGTGAAAGAGATTTCTGTAGAATAGAAATAAAAAACATAATGCATATAGTGAAAATCCAGTGTCCTGCTCTTTTCCCAAGGGGTGGGAAAGAGACTTAGCTTTACAAACATTTGCAAATCTCTGTTTCCTCATTAATTTTGTCCATTGACCTCACTAATTTTTAGATGCCACTAACTGCAGGCCTTCTTTGTATGCCTTGTAGGGGAGGAGAGAGCAGCTGGGTGAAGAGGGGAAAGAGAAGTTACCCAGCAGAAGAGTTTTAGCACAGGGAAGCAAAGCTCAAGCCTGAGATGCAGGAGCTGAAGGGAGAGGGGAGTACAGAAAGTGTGTAAACCTGAAAGGAAAAGATTAAACACAATGAATTCCACTGAGGAAAAGGCACTGCAAACTCAAACAAAATTAAAAAAAAAAAAAAAGGAAAAAAAAAGCCAGGAGGAGTCACAGAATAAATGACTTATCTCTTTCTGATTTCAAGGAAGAAGGGATTTGATCTGCATGCTTCCAAAGAAGCTTTCAAACCTGAAAATATGAAAGATTTTCACATTGGAGCACAGGGTCATGAGTCCACAAGTCACTCACAAGCCCCAGTGCCAGCTAGTCCAGGGTATTTTATTGCTGGCAACACTTTTGGTTGGTTTTGAGTCCCTTCCCCTTACCAGATGCTTGTCTGTCAAAATCAGGGAAGATAAAGCTGTGCCTGCTTGGCACACTTAAAAATAAAACCACAAACCTTTTTTTACTTCATAGCTAGGATTTTTTCTCTCCTTTTTAAAGAAGGGGAAAGAACAGGGTGACACAGACGAGGATTAAAGCTTGTTTTATGGTATAGTCTCCTCATAAGTAGGTGTAATATCCAGTTCACTTACCTTCTGAACATTTTTTTAAATTAAATGGCAGAGAAAGACATTGCTACTTGCTGATGGGTTAGCCTTTGCAATTCTTGGCAATGGGTAGGAAATTTATATGTGCCCTACACCTGCTGTAGTCCTCAAGACAGACTATGGCATGTAAAAAAATCTGTCTAAATTCCAAATTAAAAATAACATGACAATTTAAAAACTACTACTGGGGAAAAGTCTTTGTCCCACAGCAGTGACCACTCACTGTTTTGTGTGGTTTGTTTTGGGGTTTTTTTGTTAAGTGACCTGGCAAAGTGAGTTTTCCTGGTAAAACTGCCATCACTTTCTCTCACCATTCACCATATCCTGTGTGTTTAAAAACATAATTCTCTGGATGTAACATACAGGTGGACTCCACACACAGGAAAGTCTCTCTGTTTGCTTGAAACTATCTTCTGTGGCCTCAGCTAAAAGAATAATAATAAAAAAGAGCTAAACAACTTCACTTTTCTTTTAATTTTGTATCCTGGAGCTGATGCAGGCATGTGGCACGTGGCATGACAGATCCCCTTGCTTTTTGCTGGGTGAATGGGGGGGGGGTATCACAGGTTGTGAGGCTTTGGGGGTGAATTATGGAGAGGTAAAAAACCAAAACACTGTAAGAAAAAGCAGAGAGGACCAGTTTTAATTTGGTCTCAGACTGTCTAGCATGGCTTTGTTCTGCTGGGGTGGTGTGACCTGCACAGCTCTGCTGTCTTGTTTTGGGTGTGGGATGACTGTGCAAAACCCCCAGTGGTGGAAGGGCTTTATTGTTATTGTTTTTAATTTTTTTTCCCCTTTCATTATTCTGTTTCCAGGCAGGAAGGGAAATAAGCCATCTCTACAGGCAGTCAAGAGATGCACTTTCTCCCTGGGGCAGAGAATGCTGCATTTGCCTTTGGCTTTTTCACTGCACTCTTTCTGGCCATGCAGTTTCCTTAATGGAGCCACGTGCCTGATCCTTTCAGCTGGAAGAAACATTTCAGCTTTAGTGACCAAGAAGGAGCTGGGGCTCTGTGTGTGCAGGAGAGGACCTCAGGAGTCCTCCAGCCAGGTGGTTGTGGTTGAAAGGATGTGGAAAAGCAAAACAAATTAATTACATATAAGTAGATGCCAGCTAACTTGTGCTCCTTTTGCCCTCTGTGTGGGTTCTTATTTGATTTGTGTATTTTTTTTAATGCAAACACGAGGTAGAATAAAGAGGAATGGGAGTGCTCAGCTCTGTCAGTTCTGTCCTTCCATGGTCACCTTTGAACCATGGAACTGTTGATGTGCCTGTGAGCCAGAAGTGGTAGAAAAAAGTCACACAGCAGTCAGCTCTTTGAAAATCCTGAGCTGTTTCCAAGAGTGATGCATTTCACAATGAATTAGCTTTTCTCCAGCTGGATGCCCCTGTGGGAATAAGTTTGGGTGATGCACAGCCCACGTGTCAAATCAGGCATTTCAGAGGTTTCATGGGTGCATCTCCCCAAGTTTTTAAAGTATTTAATTTACAAAGCAGCGTGGAGAAATTTAAAAAGCAACAAAAAAAAAATTATCAGGGAAACATCTGTTTTCTTTGGAACCGCCATCCAAAGGTGCACAGGGAGCTATTGCACAGGAATTGTAGCTCTGGGTTTGGAGGAAAGGAAGGAAAATATATCCAGGGTGAAGCCTGCTTCTTCATTTTGCTTTGCACACGTTGGTTTTCAGATGTTGGTGCTTGTGACTGTGGTTTGGAGAGGAAAGGATTTGTACACAGGATTTGGGGTTTTGTTCTTTTACAACTTACCCATATGAAAGAAAATTACCTGCACACAGTCTACTAAGATGTGTGGGAGAGGAATATGTTTCTGGGAATGGAGAATGCTTCTTTTTTAGGCACGCCAAGCTTTGAAATCTTCCTGTGAAGTTTTCATGACAGATGTGACAAAATAATGTGGAAGTAAATATAGTAGCTTTAAGAGGCAGGAATCACAGTTACTGATAACTGTGCCACGTTTGAAATGTGATTTTGAAACTGAAAGCTGAAGACCAGATACACAAACCATAGGGATGGATAACCTGAAGTGCATTTGGATACATCATCTAATTATTGTATTTTAAAGGTTCCTGAAGCTTTTCTCCCAGAAGAAAATAGGAGAAAGGGTAGGAGAAAATGGGTTTGAAATTTGTACAGTGAACAGTTATACTTGTGTTCATGACAGAACCAGAACTCTTTATTTGGCCCTATAATCTCAAGAAAACAAGGTTGGGGGTACGTGGGGTGTCTTCAAAGTTACAGAAAATCAAATGAAGTGTTAGTGCTTGTGCAGTGTTAGTGTGAATGAATGGCTGAAGATACAAACCCAGTACTTCTGGATGTGTTTGGGATGGTCATAAAAGTCTCACAAATGCATTGTGCTCAGTTTTGGTTGAATTATTAAACACGTGCTGTGGGACTGATGCACTAAAAGCTCTCTCTGAGTGCTTGGAATTCAGCTGGTGGGAGAAGCAGCCCTTGGAAGGCAGCCCTTGTCCATAGGGATTTCTCGAGCAGCTTGGCTATGTTTAGCCAGCAGGATCTCCCTCTGGTTTGCCAGGAGGGCTAAACGAATAATCCTTTGGTTTTACTGCCATGAGTTTAGAGAAGCTGCTCATCAGGGCTAGGAATAATCAAACGGGCTGTGAGTACCTGGTGCTTTCTCTTCCATCACACCACTGAATTGAGTGAGTGCAGAATTGAATCCTGGTGAACCAAAACATTGACAGAGAGGGGCACTGAAAAGCTTAAGGGCTTTTACCTAAGATGTGCTTCAGAAAACCATGCTGCCCACAGATGCTGATGCTGTTCTGGAGCTGCACTGTAATTCCCAAACAAACCCAGAGATAATGGAGCTGCATGCCAGCTTTTCTGGCATTAAAGCTTTAACAGAAAAGAGGTGGCCAGCTGAGCCTGAGATCTGCCCCCACAGCCTCATGCCAAAGCCACTTTGAGCTTGCCAGAGTAATGCATCTCATGGATGCATCTCTGTTTTCCATCTGCTGGCCTCATGGTACATTAACCTACAACAAAACATTAATTCCCACAGCCTTGAAATATTGTCCCTTGTGCCTGTGGCACTGTGATTGGCTGGGTGAATTTTGGGGCAGCTGCCCAGACTTTACCCACAGTTAGTTTTACTTTACCCACAGCCACTTTTACCCTCAACACACCCCAAAACCCACTAAACTCCTTGTACACGTTGAAAGCCTCCCAAAACAGGAGGAAGTAAACTCCTTGAACATGCATAATTCTTCTTAATAAGATGACCACTAAGATGCAATTCTTAATAAACAATAAATAATAATAAATCCTATTACTCCTTTTCAGATATAAAAGGGAAATATGTGATCAGTTATAGCCCAGTTCAAGTCGTAGATGGTTATCCATGAACAAATATTCTTTGCTTGGAGCTTCTGTCCTGCTCTAGTGCTGTGGCAACTAACAGCTGTGGTGTAGGTACAGCATAACTTTAATTTTCACATCCTGTAACCTCACCTGAAAGCTGCTCAGCCTGCCTCAGGACTGGTGTGAGGCATTTCTGGCTACCTTGGGTTTTGAGATGCTGAAAGTAAAATCAGCCACCCAATATTTGACACAAGACAGCTGAATATCAAGTGAAGAATCAGAGAGAAATCACTTAATAATAATTTTGTCAGCTGGCACAAAGAAGCTGAGTTTAATGACTGTAAATTCTGTTTCTTAGAATGGTTAGCATGTCTAATAAGCAATTTTGTAAACTGGGGCTTCTAAGCCTGTTCTGCAAACATGCAGAATATTTGATCTGCCAAGAACCTACCGAGATTGACCTTTTTTAAAGCAGTAGCATGATGATGGCCAGTGCAACACCAAGGAAATCTTGACCCTGCTGAATTCAGTGGCAAACTTGTCCTAAAAACCAGGGGATTCAGGTCACCTTAGGTGCTGAGTCAGAGCCCCTGGAGGTTGCTGGAAGCAGATGGAAGGCTCCTAGTGGAATCTGTGCTGGGAAACTCAGCAGAACAGGATGGGTTCCTTTTCTTCTTTCCCCTGCTTGTGTTGCACTATTGGATTTGCATCTGGATCAGCTCCCTCACAGTCAGCTTGCCTCGCTGTCTGCTGCTGGGCTTTGTTCCTGTCACAAAATTTACAAAAATCTGCAGATTTTCCCTGAGTGTAGAGGTCTAAAAAACTTGTTTTCTGAGTGCCATGAGTCTGATGCTGCTCCTGGGTCAGTCCAACAGCAAGCAACTGTGTTGTTCTGCATCCTGTTTTCTTATTTGGTGCCTAGGGATGCAATTACTTAAAAACTTAAAGCCTAAAATTAAAAATAGTGGGTTTTTGTTAACTTCAGCCCTTGCAGAAAATTAGTAAATGCTTACGCATGCAATCGGGTCAAACATTCCAGAGAATACATAGCTTTTAATTTTTTTTTCCAGGAGGATAAAATAAAGCAAAATATATTCATGCTTGGCAGAAGGAGAGAAGCATTGGATTAAACCAGACACAGGTTTAAGAATAAAATACTGGTAGATACTATAAAAATACTAAATTTAGTATTACAGTACCAATATTAAGACTGGGTGTACAATACCCAGACTTTTCCCACAGCCAGATTTACTCTCAACACACCCCAAAATCCACTAAACTCCTTGTACACATTGAAAGCCTCCCAAAATAGGAGGAAGTAAACTCCTTGAAAATATAAAATTCTTCTTAATAAGATGACCACTAAGATGCAATTCTTACCACTGGGGGAATAAATCCTATTTCTCCTCATCAGATATAAAATGGAAATATGTGATCAGCTATAGCCCAGGTTAGCTGCTTTGTCTACTTTTTAAGCATGCAGACAGGCATGCAAACCCAAAATGCTTCATGGTTTCATAAAACCTAGCACGAAGTGATTCCAGCAAAGTCTTCTAAAACTGAAATTAGTTAGAAACCTGGTGCAGCAGTCATGTCTCCAGCTCTCCAGATTATCCCAATTTTTCCAGAAAAGCCTACCTTCTAAAAAAAAATATAGCATTAACATAGGCTTCACTTCAAGGTGACCAAAAGTCATAGTTTTGCATCACATTTTAACTGTAAGTGCTTTAAAGAAGTACTGACAGTGAAGCATGAAACTCAGTTTGGCTTGAGAAAACTGCCCTTGGCTGGAACACAATGAAACTTTCCTTTAGCTGAAACACAAGGTTGCAGGGAGACCTGGAATGGTTGGATGGATGGGCAGAGTCTAACAGGATGAAGTTTCATAAGTCCAAGTGCCGAGTCCTGCATTTTGGTCACAATAACCCCCTGCAGTGTTATAGCCTGGGGACAGCACGGCTGGACAGAAAGNTGATTTCCACTGAGTGAGATTCAAGGCAGTGGGGCTGCCTGTGTTGCACAGAGAGGTCCAGGGGCTCAGTGGGGAAATCCCCCTGGCTGGGGTGCAGTCCCACCTGCAGGTGTCTGCACCCAGCAGCCCCACAAACTGTGGGATGATCAGCAGGGACAGCGTGTGCTGGTCCCTAGAAATGAGTAAAAGTTGTGTCACTTCATGAGCAAACGTTAAATTTTATGGGAAGGACCCAACCTTTTCCCCTGTAAATGTTTCTCTGTGATAATAATGATGAATGGCTGAGGTGCCCTCTCAGCCTCACTTAGAATAGATTTTTTTTTTTTCACAGCAGCATTATCTAACAAAACCCCCAATACAGAGAATAAGAAGTTTAATGGATCTGGGATTTATCCTTTGGAGTAATTAACAGCTCACTGAACTGAGGATTCAATCCTCTGTTCTTTGTGGAAAAATAATAGAATTGGTAATAGTTGCCATTCATTTTTATTTAATGGAGTGAACTTTTTTTTTTTTTTAGCAGAATCAGGAAATTAACAATCTTGTTAATGTGCTCTGCTCTGAGATGTTGGTTGTCATCGCAATGCTGCTCTGCCAAGGACAAAGGAATGGCAAATAACTTTGGATAAAGCAGTCTATAAGTTACTTTCACCTGAAGAGTTAGTGCATTCCTGTGCTGAGCAGATCCTGGAAAAATGAATGTTAATTAACTGACTGGTAGACATTTGTTTCAAAGGAAAAAAATTAGGAGTAGGGGAAAAATGTTATTAAGAGAGAACAGAGATATCATCTACTTTTAATTATTCAACAGTATTTTGTAGGGATGAATCACTGCTGGCACTGCTGAAGCAGAGACAAAACATTTAGTCTAACACCCTGTAAAAAAAAAAACAACTCTAAATGCTCAAGACAGATTTTGGATGCTTTTCCTTTGATCCCTGCAGATCTTTACTGAGCTTTATTTTGTGGAATCACACAGAGCCACAGAATCAGCTGGGTTGGAAAAGAGCTCTGAGTCCAACCTGTAGAGCAAAGCACCCAGTGCCAAGTCGTTCCTTAAACCCCTCCAGGGACAGTCCTGGGTTCCCTAAACCTCCCTGGGCAGCCCCTTCCAGTGACCAATCCTCTTGTGTGAAGAAATTCCTCCTCATGTCCCACCTAAACCTCCCCTGGTGCAGTTTGGACTAAGCTGTGAAAGTGGAATGAGAAAATTTTTTTTAAACCTGTGTTTGGGTTTTTGGTTGTTGTTGTTGTGCTTGTTTGTTTGTTTGTTTGTTTGTTTTGGTTTTGTTTTTTAAAATTTTGTTTTTGTATTATTTTGGTTTTTTTTTTTTTGTTTTTGGTTTTCGGCTTTTTGGGGGTTTTTTGTTGGTTTGTTTTTTTTTTTTTTTTAAATATTGGATTAGTCTGGCTCTACTTGTAACATGAAAATCCTGAATTGTGGGGACAAAATTTCCTTGTCTAATTGTTATGGCTTCGTGTAGAGAAGCACACTGGCTTGGACAGAGCACACTGACTCTGACAAACTCTTTTACTTTCTCTTCCACTCAGTTTTACAGATTTTTTTAAATGTTGACTGCTCTGTGGGAGATGTGGAGGCACATCATGCCCTCGGGGCAGACTGGGGATTGCTGGGATGAGGGAAAGTAGTCAAAGCCAGGAAATAAAAAAATCAGTGGTTCATGAAGCTTGCCAGAGGACCTTGATAAACTGCTGCTCAAATGCTGGGCGTCTTTTCAGAAGGAATAATTTTAAAATGTAGAAGCCATGATTTTCTTCTCTGGTACAAGGCAGCAGTGGAGATGGCCAAAATGTTCAAAATGTTTCAGAGTTCTACTCTAAAATTCCATCTGGAATTTTAGAGTAGAACTCTGCTAGATAGAGATGACCAATGCTTGGGGTTTTTTTATTCTATTATTTATTATTTGTTATGTTAGTTTTATTATAGTATACTATAATATTATGTATAATATATATTATTATATTATA
>VWZV01005178.1:45287-65749 GCA_013397155.1 Irena cyanogastra
TTTTTTCTTTATTCCTTTTTTCTTTTTCTTTTTTCTGCCTTTTTTATTTTTCTTTCTTTTTTCTGTTTTTTCTTTTTTCTTTCTTTTTTCGTTTTTATTCATTTTTTCTTTTTTCTTTATTTTTTCTTTATTTTTTTTCTTTTTTCTTTCTTTCTTTCTTTCTTTTTTCTTTTTTCTTTATTTTTTATTTATTTTTCTTTTTCTCTTTTTTTGTTTCCCATCAAGCCTGGTGGACAAGCTCTGCTGTCCCAGTTCTCACTGAAATCAGTGCTTTACCTCAAAGAGAGAGAGCACGGGGCAGGGTCAGATCTACAATAGCCTGCAATCCTTTCTTATCCACCTGGTTCTTCCCACCTCAGCGTGAGCTGGGTGCTTTACAAGCCTCCCCAGGCAGATTAATTTTCTCCAAACTAGCTTATGGTTTAGGTATTCGGTTTTCCGAGGGCTTAAAAAAATAGAAAATTTTAAATATGACACCAGGTCAGTGTTGGTTCTTTGCTTATCTGCTCTAGGCTGTTTATGAGGAGCATCAAATGCATTTATCTCTAAAACACTTGGAAATAAAACTGTGTGGCATGGAATATAAAGGCCTTTTTAAGCCCTTCACATGAGGACAGGTTTACACCTTCATCTTCTGGGCTGTTTGCTCCCCATTTAGTCCTTAAGGTCTCTATGAAACAGAATTAAATGGATTAAATTCTGTGGATGCCACTGGAGATCTTATGAACTTTATGTCACAGAGATCCTCAGGCTGCTCCTTCCTGAGCTGAGCTGTGCCAAGCCACGTCTGAAGGGGCTGGTGCAGCACAGGGAGGAATTATTGATTCAGTGCCAGTGGGAGTATCAATAACACACAGAATAATCTTTGTTTTCTAGGACCAGTCCCCGAAGACCATCAGCAGCTGGAAATTGAACCCCACCTCTCTTTTCCCCTCCTGTCAAACTGCAGATCCACCTTTCCACAGCTGCTGGAGTCGCGGTTTCTCTGTGCCAGGACAGGCAGGAAGGCGAATGTGGGAGCCAGCCTGCCCATTCCTGCCCTCCTACTTGTGCCCATAACCTCCCAACCCATGCAGCTCAAAAGGATAGTTTCCCTTGCAGCAGCTTATTTTAGATTTAGACACACTCTGAAACCCAGGGGATCAAAGTATTCCCAACAGCACACGAGGAACTCACCCGTAATAGAGCCCTTAAAGCCAGCTCCTTGCCTGCAAGCTGATTTCACTGTGCAGCAGAGGTTGGTGGCTCACTTTTAGTGGCTACAGGGTTCTGTGACAATCCTGCTTTTAAGGATGCATCTTGGGCTGGCAGTAATTGGCAGCTGGGAGGCTGGTGTGGGCTCTCAGCTGTGGCACACAGCTCAGAGCTAATTTCTTGTTGCTGTTGGACCGCCTGCTACAGTTTGACTGCCAGGGGTTTATAAAGACTGAAAAAACTGCAAGTGGAAGTGCTTCACTGGACACTGCTGCTGTAATCAGGCTCTGCTGCCACTGAGGTTAAATTAGAGACAGCTCTCTCAGTTCTCTGAAATATTTTATACATGTGCAGGTTGCTGGTGCTTGCTGGCTCTCGACCCATTTCAAACAGATTCCAGAGTTTGATTTAAAAGCTTCTATCAGCTGAACCAAAATTAATAATGAAATATCAAATGGGGAAAAAAAAGAGAAAGAAAAAATGAGAGTGGCTGTGGCTGAATTTTCTCCATGTTTTGTATAAATCTGTGTTAAGGCCAGGTGACACAAGGGCACTTCCATCCCAGCTCACTCAGGTTGTGGCTGCCACACCTTCACCCTTTGCCTGTTCACACTTTGTTAGGAGCACAGCCTGCTCAGGGGTGTGCAAGTATGCCTTTTTTCCTCTCCTCCCTGAAGACTCAAAAGGCAATGAATCTGTTGCCACCTCCCATTTGCACACACAAAAGACCACCCCCAAAATCCAAGTGAAATTTTCTACCACCTGGACTCCCCCACCTCCTCCAGGTCTGGCCTGTTGCAATTAATTGCCTTTGTTGATCATCAAGCTTCTGTTGTTTTACTTTTGACAAAAAACAAGTGTGCTCTGGCCTGGGCTAAAGTTGTTCAGTATTTTGGGGCTGAAATAGTGAATTTCCTGTCTCTGTTTTGCTTATTTCAGTCCTGTTTGTCTCTGTGCAGTGAAACAGATAGTCCAAGTTTCTGGAAACACTTGATCACAAATTCCTTATCCATAATTAATTTGTCCTCTGTCTGAATCAGCAGCCAGAGTGTAATGTGCTTAAAACAAACAGTGACTGTCAGAAAGGACAGACCTCACAAATACTGGAAGCAAATATGTGGTTTAATTATTGCAGTTATTATAGGGGACTGTTAAGCTCTGGAGATGAGCTGCACTGAGGGGGGGGTTTGAACAAGGCTTTGGCTTACTTCAAACCAATTTTTGTCACTCTTTTAACTCACTGTTCTTCATTAGGGCTACAAATACGTTGTATGCCTGGAGGATGTTACACAGACAAGCATGCCAAGAGTATTAAGACATATTTTATAGAATGATGGCATATCAGGGATTCATTCTGCTTCCACAGCTGTGGTAGGAGATAAACCAGGAGTTAGAAAGGAAGAAGAGCTGTTGGAGGGTGTCAGCTTCCTTAGAAAAACTCATTTGATGGAAAAACTGAACGAATTGAAGGGCTAGTACAACTAGCTGAGAACAATGCCCAGATGGCATGAGAAATGTGATTAACCTTTGGCAAAGGCAGCAGCCTCAAAATGATCATACAAAAATTCACTAGGATTCACGAGTTTATTAAGATGTTTGCACATAAAGTGACCAGTTTTTCAGCTTCAGCATCAATGTTATTACAAAATTCTCGTGGAAGTATTTTAATAATTTTTAAATTAAAGACCCAGAAACACCCACTTAAAATCTCACTAGTCAACGGCAAGGAAGATAAAAGTGATGGAGATTGCCTGGCATAAAACAAAAAATGATTGAATCTTACTTATCCAATTTACAGGGTGAAAAATGATGTTTCCAGCAATAGGCAAAAGCTAGGAGACGTGGTACTTAATGAGGAAATTTGTTTCAGTGCTTTTCTCTAACAAGGCGTAATTTCTTCCTGACCTGACAGGCTGCTAAACCTTGGGATGCCATTAAACTGGTAATGAAGTGCCACGCTAAAAATAGTCTTTCTGCTTTCCTTCTGGTTGCCAGAACCAGCAGAATTATCTGTATACTCAATTTACAGGGTGACTGTGAGACATCTCTGTATGCAGGCCTCCAGGGAGGAGGAGTGCCATCCTTTCTGTGTCACCTTTTCTGTGTCACACAGGGCAGAGTTCCCTGCTCTGTGTGACATCAGCTGCAGGCAGAACTGGGAGCTGGGCATTTGCTCCTCTTTTTTTTTTTTNTTTTTTGCTCACCAGGTTTGGATTATCTGAGGTGTGCTCTGAAAGCTCAGTCCTGAGCACCAACTGAACCCAGGAAAGTGCTCCTCGTGGAAAATGTGGTGTGCTGGGTTATTCTATTAAATAGCAGAGAGCCTTTGAAGCCAGGCTCCTTCAACTTTACATTTCATGGGCTGTGTTAATATAAATTGCTCTTGGTTAAGAGATGGGGGTGGAGTACATAGCTAGGGCTGGTTTTTAGGGCTGCTCAGGTTTCCATTTTTAGGTTTCATTGGTAGTTGTTTCTACCTAAACTCTCCTCAACTGCTGTTCCAGCCATTGCACCAAAAGTGTCAAGATGGAAGGTGAGTGAGTAGATTCTAGAAATTTCCACAGAGTGAGGGAAGGCTGGCTGACCCTAAACTCTGGTGTTTAGAGTAGTGGAGGGGACAGAGGCCCACAAAACCCTGCAGTGTCTAAGGCAGAAACCAACCAAGAGTTTGTGGAAAACCTAGATCCTAAACTTCCAGCAGGGTTTTCCTTTTTACCTGCCTCAGCAGCAGGCAATGGCAGGAAGGCAAGGCTTGGAGGAGAATCCTTTAGTTACTTGTTTACTAAGAAAAAATAATTTTTTTGGAGGATGAATGAGGCTGGTATAACACATTGCTGAAAGCAAATAAGTATTTTATCTTACTTTCTACTTCTGGCTGCTCACAACATCTCCGGGAACCCCAGAATTTTGCAGCCCCCAGGGTAAAACTCAGAGCTCTTTAGTTGCTCTGCCCTTTGGCAACAACTAACTTCACACAGATTCTCCTGCAGCAGAGCCAAAGTGCTCAGCCAAGTTTTAGCATTTCCAAGCTTCTGGATGATTTTTGTGCCACCAGTGGTGTCTTACAAGGTGCAAGTTGGTACAAAAGTGTGCAAATGTTTTGATGAAATGTAACTGAATCTCTGATAGGATCCTGCTTTAAGAGTGTGGTTGAAGGAATACCACAATCATCACGTTCTCAGACCTAGTGGGACTTGGCCTTGGTGTTTGGGGCAGCTCCAGGGATCAGCCTGGGGAAGGGAAGGTTTCAGGGTGACCTAATTGTCACTGTTTTGATGCAGAAGGGAGGCTACAGGAGAGACAGACTGTTTGTAAGGGTCTGGAGTGACAGGACAAGGCTTAACGGCTTCAAACTAACAGACAGCAGGTTCAGATCAGATATTAGGGAGAAATTCTTCCCTGGCAGGGTGGGCAGACCCTGGCACAGGGTGCCCAGAGCAGCTGGGGCTGCCCCTGGATCCCTGGCAGTGCCCAAGGCCAGGTTGGACGTTGGGGCTGGGAGCACCTGGGACAGTGGGAGGTGTCCCTGCCATGGCAGGGGTGGCACTGGGTGGGATTTAAGGTCACTTCCAGCCCAAACCATCCCCTCATCCTGATACACTAAGCTCCACCAAGCAGCATTAATACCGTAGTTCATAGATGTGGTTTCATGTTTCTGGATTACAAATATTCAGCTTCTAAAAAAGGATTAGTAATCTTCCGGCAGTGAAAACAAATAGCAGAGCTTGCTAAATGGCACAGTAGAAATCTATGAAACGTCTTGTAGGTCCACTTACACAATAGTGTATATTTTTAGCATTAGTCTGGCTCACTGCTGTTCTGCAAAGTTCTAATAGTCCTATACCAAGTTTGTCTTGGGTATGCAAGAAAATCTGCATGTCAGGGTTGATTTCAGTGCAGAAGTCACAATAACACACAGTATAAAATCCCAGCTGAGATCAGCTCAAACCCACTCCAGACTTCCACTGCCTTTATTTCTCATGGAAATAAGGCTAATACCTAGTTCACTTGTAACTCTTGTTATTTTTCTTGTTGGCATTTCTCTTGGATTTGATAAGGACAATAACGTTGTCCAGTCAAATTTTATCTCTGCCATTTTGTTATAGCTCTGTCTTGTACTTTTGATTCACTACTGCAGCATTTCAGTAATTTGCTTGAAGATTACTGACGAGAAATTGAATTTTATGTGCTTTATTTTGCAGCACTAACTTTTCCTTTCCAGGTCTGCACATCAGATCTGATTTGTTTGACCAATGCCAACTTCATGTGACAATGACTAAAAGCATTCTTGGTGTGCTTGTTGCTGGATAAAGAAATGGACCTGTTCAGTCCCCACAGCATACAGTTTTATATAATGTCACATACCCATGTAAAACTAGTTAGTGTAGGGAATTATCACTGATTTTAATTAACTCACAATATTCCCCTGTGTTTGCCTCATTCTGGACTGGAGCACAAGTCCTGGAGTTTGATGAAAAACTCTTCCCCTCCCCCAAATTGGAGTTCAGAGGGAAATCTTTATGTAAATATTACAGAACCCATGGAGTCCACACTTTGCTCCGGCTGAGAGAAATAGTCTGATATGGGAACAGGAAGGGAGGAAGGGTTTCTCTTCCCGTGTGAAGGAAAATGCAGCAAGAATATTTTTAGCTGCTTTTAACTGAAGGGTAAAAAGGGAGAAGGGGGAGCAATAGACCTGCATTTGGAGGAATTTTGCTTTTTAAAGTGTTTCCCTCTTCCTCAAACAAGATATTTGGAAGACTAATCCCTCCTGTCATAGTTAAACATCAAACACTCAGCTGCTGCCAGCTGAAACACAACAAGATAAAATAATGCAAAGTAAGTTCTCTTCAGGGAAGGGAAGTGGCTTGTTAGATGGCACCTCCAGAAACACCTGGGGTGATCCCACAGTCCTAGAAGAAGTGAAAGCACATATTCCACATGTAAATACATTAGTTTGGGACATGCTTTGGAAAGCATCACACACAAGCCAAGCTCCATGTGTTTGCAGACTGTCATCCAGGTGATTCATTGCTGAATAAAACATGAGAATTTAATCCACCCCGTGGGGTTTTCAGTCTTGTTGTAGAAGTGATAAACACAGTGCCTAGGGAAGAAGAAAAAGATTTTCTGACTGTACTTGGTGCATGTAGTGTTCAGTGCAGAGCACCAGACAACATTTTTAGTAATGCAGGTACCTTGCAGACAGTGAGATGTTTGGGATGCAACACATGGAAAGGAGAGAAGTCCTCTGTGCAGGAACTAAATATTAAATTTTAATGCAGATGAAGAAAAGGAAGAGAAAAAAATTAATGTAAAGGTACCTGAACGATTTCAGGTGAAATTACAATGAATCAAACCAGAGGTATGCAGGGTATGATAATAATCTTTGTGTCAAAACTGGAGTCTTAAGGACAAGTTGTGCTCACTGAGCTTCTAATGAAGCTTTTCTCAGATGCAAGACTGATGCAGCCAATATTGCTGAACTCTGGAATTAAAATATAAAGCTATTAAAAAGAGAAATGTTTTCAATTTTCTACTTACTTTAATTTGAAAGTGGGTTCCTAAGTTTCATACATTGAACTGTTTTGCCATCAATGGTGAGAAGTGTAAATGCAATAATTGTAATAGGATCATATTCGTGTGCAGTATCGACTGCAGGAGCTGGAAGAATCAAA
Organism: Irena cyanogastra; assembly: GCA_013397155.1. Classification (NCBI taxonomy): domain Eukaryota; kingdom Metazoa; phylum Chordata; class Aves; order Passeriformes; family Irenidae; genus Irena; species Irena cyanogastra. Next base: position 52,160 of record VWZV01005178.1, read on the forward strand.
TGTACTAAAAACAGGCAAATAATTAACTTAGCAATGATGAACAGAAGAATTAGCATTTTTGTTAGGCTGTCTGTAGAAATACCATGACCACACTTTTCCAAGTATCCCTCATTAGTAGTGAAAAACATTTTGCTTTTTGCTGGCTCCTTTTGCCCCCCAGTTTTCAGGCTCTTGCCTGCATCACCAGCCAGAACTCTCTGTGCTCTCTGCTGCTCAAACTCTTGTGCAGACACATTGCTTGGTCAGAGCCTCAAAATCTGTGTGGATTTGATCACTGTGAGCCAGGTAAAGCCACAAGTTAAGAGTTATTTGTCAAAGAGTTAATCTACACTAGATTTACATGAGCAAGAGCTCATTACCAAAGCCCAGGCATGAAGTTAAGCCTCAGTTATTAACTATTTACACTCAGTTACACTATTTACACTTACTTTAAGTGAGTAATTTTCAGCTTGGCCTTACCTGGCCAGGAGGAATCAGCTGGATTCAGCTGATGTTTACCCCTGTGGGGGAAAAATAAAAAGCCAAATGAGGGATTTATTACGTGGGGCAGGGGGATGATATGTGTGATGCTGGCAGCCCTCCTTTCAGCCTTGCAGTGGAAATGGGGAGAGCTATTTTTGAATGTGAAAACGTGGCCTTGGGAGTACATAAGTATTTAACTTGGAGCATTTTCCCCTGAGCTCCACCCCACAGCTGTGGGACAGCAGCTCTGAGCCCAGCCTAAATGTGAGGAAGGTCAATAGTAACAGTTCCATCAAGTGCAGCACATTTGGATCAGATCTGACTGAATTTGCCCTCCTAAGACCTTGTATTTAGGAAAGACTTTAAGACTTTATATTCAACAGAAAATTTGGTCCTCACGCTGTCTCGAGTCTCTGAAATCTGCTGAAAGAACAGCTGAAAACATCAAGGTGTAATTTCTGTTCAATCTCTTTGGGCACTCTGCTGTGTGCAGGTGTGGTGTGAGTCTCAGGGGGTGGAATGAGCATCCTGCACTCTCAGATTTTGCTTTTTTTTCTGACAAGACAAGCAGCAGGAATGAAGCACCCAAATGGAACAGAGGTCAGAGTCCAGAGGCACTGGCTGATGCAGTAAAAACTGCAAAAAAAAAAAAAAAAAAAAAGGCAAAAAAAAATGGAAATTGCACAAGACAGGTTTTCTGATGAAATCTGAGATACTTGCAGAGAATGGGACTGCTGAAAGTTTTACAGTTCCCATGGTGAAGGAAGTGCCCTGTCAGTAAAACACAGTGTGCAAATAAACCACTGTCACTCTCCAGGACAAAGTGATTTTTCGAGATGAGACCTGGCTTTAAGGACTGGCATGGAGTTCTTTGTCCTTTGACAGCTGTTGAGAGCAAATTAAATTCTCATCTTTCATGTTTTAGGCCGAGAAGTGCTTGACTCATTTGTATAAGGTGACCTAATTTGGAAGAGGAAAGAGAATCCAGAACTTTCTAGTGCAAAAACCCCAAACTTCTGGGCCTTTTAATATGCAAGCTTTGAGTATATAAGCAGATACCAATTCTTTGACTGCATTTTGGTGCCTAAGTGTGAAAACAAATGTGGTTTAAGCCAAATTCTGGGGAATAAGCAGAAGGTTTGTGGACAGGAAATAGGGGCGTGGGGATCTGAAACAGATGTGGCAATGAAAAAAAGGGAATTTAGGTACATGTTAGGTGCCTTTGTAAACTGTGAGGAAAGACATTTCTGCTAGAAAAAAACTAATACAAGGAAAGAAAATGTACATATTTCCTTATAACTTGGGAAAAAAAATCTATTTCCAGATCAGTTGTAAAGTGCATCTGTATCTTCTGGTTTTTTCCTTATTAATGTGAAGCTAAAATGCCACCTCCACAAGTACTTCTGGTATTTATTATCATCTGAAAACTTTCATTTCAACAACCAACAAAGGGACACAAATCTAAGCAAATGACCCAAGTCAGTGGCTGTGCAGGCATATAAAGCAATTTATTAGAGCTCACAGTGCCAAGAAAGGAGTCTATTGCTCTCATGGAAAGTGGTTCAAGGTTCAGTACATAACAAAATAACAATGATTTATGGGCGGGCAGTGAAGTCTTAAATGCATGGTCAGACTCTTAGGGACTATTTATGCTGGACTGCTTTGTGCTGCTGCCTCAAATGAGCACTCAGTTTTTTGATGTGCTTGTTTATAAAATTGCACTTCGAATGCAGCCTGCTGTGTGGTAGTTTTTAAAAGCCCCTGCAGCTCTCTGCAGTCAGGCCAGATGAATGGGAAGTGCTGTTTACAGCTTGAAAAATTAGTAAAATGTGGGTTGAAACAGAGTAAAAATTGCCTAATGTCACCCGGGTTTGATACTTTGTGCTACTTTCTCTGTGTCGAAACACCTTAACTTGAAATCTGTCCTCCTCAGCTGGTGAACAATTGCCCCATCTTCCTCTTGCACCTTTCAGTAGTCTCTCATAGCTCCTTAAAAGGTGCTGGTGTGATACAGCAGACTGGATGCTGGTGACCAAAAAAGATTTTCTCCAGCCTTCTCCTCCTGTCGCCGTGCCCCAGAGCGGCCGTGTCCTCTCTCACTGATGGCTTTAGAGCTCCAAAATGAATAGGTCAGGCAGCATGTTTTTTTATTCCTCTCCTTGTGCTGAGCCACATGTCATTATCAAATGTAGGAATTAGTCTTCTCAGTTTAGAGAAGTTAATTTTTTACTCTGGAGGACTTGGGGGGGCCTTGGGGTGCTGCAGCATCCACGGCTTCAGCTGGAATTGCCAGTTACTCCACCAGTTTCTTTGCTCAATGTTTGTGTGTTTGAAACCAAGAAGCTCTTTGTGGTGGCTCATGGAGGGAAGAGCACAGAAACATTTCAGACTATTCCAGATATGAGTGCCTGGGAAAGGACGTGCACAAACTCAATGTTTTTCCACTGAAATAGGATTTTCAGGCACCCCAGAAGTTCTTTCTAAAAAGTGATCTGTCCATTCCACCTTCACAGTGCCTTGCATTGCTTCTCAGTAGGTAAAAATCTTGGTGGTTTCAGAGTGCTGTGGAGTTGAGAATTTTGGTTCTTCTTCTGCATTTTTTGGTGGGAAGGGGAATCAGGGATGGCACAGCAGCTGTGTGTATGATCCAGTGAGTGCAATGGCTGTTTTGGTCCCTGGAGCATCTTAAAGGGTGGCATAAAATCATTGTCTAAACCTCAGGGAGGGAAAGGTGGGTTCCTGCTCCCCATTTCTAGAAACAGAGGTAGTGCATGGTCTTGTGACACTCGAGAGAAGTGGGAAACACCCTTTCCACACAGTCTCTGACAACTGCATTGCTGACAAACAGCTTTTGAAAACATTAATTCATTACTTTGAAGGCAACAATTTGCATTCCGAGCAGCCAGCCAGGACTGATAGCAGAAAAGAAGGTGGGAGATGCTCCTCCATGATTTGCACCATTCTTGCAGCTTGCAGAATGATAGAGAATTCTGCCTGTGCTCCAGATCTGCTGACCTGTCCCAGGTAAAAAACTGTCCACCCCTCACTGGGGTCCAAAATTCTGGAGTGGACTGAGCAAAATTATGTGAAATTATGTAAATACTACAAATAAGTAATAAACAATAAATTGAGCATAAATAAACAAATAATGCATTATAATTTAATGTGTTATATTATTATTATATCAATATAAATAAATATAAATATAAATATAAACATATCTCTGAAAGCTTCTGAAAACTGGAGGGTGTTTTTTTTGATTGTTTAGGGTTCTTGCTGTTAGTGGTGGGGTTTTTGTTTCTTTGCTTGGGATTTTTTTGTTTTTTTTTAAATTTTTTTTGTGGGGGTATGTATTTGGGATTTTTCTGCTAGTGCGTGTGGTTTTTTTTTTGTTTTTGGTTTGGTTTGTTGTTGTTGTTATTATTATTAATATTAGTATTAGTATTTTGGATGTCTTTTTTAAACAACCCCATACTTCTTGGGAAAATGTCTCCAGACGGGATGCTTGTGGTTTTTCATATGTATTTTTAAGTCTTGAAGCCGAGTGATGCAAGCTCATATCACATTTCTTGAAACTAATAGGGTGAACTCGTGGGAATGTGAAATAAGAAAGGTGAATGGGTTTCCAAGTTTGAAACCATGACTGAGAGGTGGAATAAGTGCTATTCTTAGCAGAGGTGCTGAAAAAAAATAAAGGAAAAGGGAGCAACTACATGAATATTTGTATTTGCAACCCACTGCTTGAAGTGTAAAGATAATTTTGTCTTGTGCAGATCTCAGCCACTCACAGCCTCAGCAAGAAGACAACACTGCCTTAAAAAAGCTCTGCTATGATAATTTAACTTGCCACCCTGATGATGCTTTGTGGGTCTCAGAATTGGGGTGAACCCAGTCAGAAAGAGTGCAACAAGGATTCCAGTTGTATTCCAGGTCTGCAGATGGCTTCATCTTTGAATTCCATTTCAGGGCAGTAATGCTGTTTTCTAACTTCTTTTAACTCAAATGAAGTGGCAGTGCCTTGCTCACTGGCACTTGTTGAGCCTTGTGGGTTTTTTTTGGTACAGAAGTTACAAATCTCTTAAACAGGAGTAAAGCATCCTATAAATTATTATGGGGCAAAGGATGTCTTCTGCCCTTGAATCTTCTGCCTAGCTTCAACATGCCCTCAGATAATTTGCTTAAGTTTATTGGTTGGTTTGTCACTTTTTTTATATTTACTCCATAAAGAAAATACTTGCAACACCTTTACTTTTATTCTGATACCCATAAACCCATATATGTGTATATATATAGACATACAAATGAAAAACTAAGACTAGTGACAACACAGAAAAGAAAAAAACAAAGAGCTAAATACTACCATACATTCATCATGCCAAATTCAGCCACTTTTCTCAGAATTTTCTGGCGTCTGGAATGAGCATTGATATTCTGTCTTCCCCAATTTAATATTGCTTGTCTTCATAAATACTAGCTAAACACGTCTTCCTGGGTTTGGTCTTTATTTTCTCTTTTATTGAGGCATTTTTGACAGATTTCCACTGGTTTCAGGTGAAAAACTTTTTTGACATAATACATGGGTAAATACTGACTTTGAGGGTTTGTGGCTGTTAAGATTTACAATTCCTTAATGCCAGCTTTAATTTAGGATTTGCTTAGGATCCCTGTGCTTCTAGGGACAACTGATCTCCATTATTTACCATGGGGTTCAGTATTAAAGCACATATCACTTAATTCTATAATTGTACCACTTTTCAGGCACATGCGCTGATTTTGCGTGAAAATGGTTCTTCTGAATTCAGAAAAACCATGTTGTAACTTTCAGCTTCCTTTTAAAGAAAGTAGAAAGGGATTACCTGTATCTGCTCCACCAAAGTGGGATATCAGTGCAGTGCTGTAGGCAGAAATTTGAATTAACATTGCTGAGATATAGCCAGCTTATTTCCCGTGTGCTTTAAAGCTTTGCGTTTAGTTGCTCCAGCAAACGCTCCAAACTCATCAAGTGACTGATGGATGTGTTTGAAAAGGCCTGGATGGTCATTATATACGAAATTATAAACCCACTGTTGTACTTAATGGGGTCAGTGAAGCAATCAGGAGAGAAATACATAATTCTGCAGCGTGGGTCTGTAAGCATGATACTTCTTAGGCTTTTTGAGTTTAATGAAGCAGCTACTCAGCAGCTGAACGTTCTTGTTAAACAGTCTCAGCATGGATTTTAAAACTAAAACGTTGCTGAACTCCATGGTGTCCTTGGAGAGTCTGTGGCTCTTATTCTCTTGAAATGTCTGCATCTTTTATATGTTAATGGTTTTGACATCAGCCATTTGCTTCATTTTCATTGTAAATGAGGCCCAGAGTCCGATTCCCTTCCCCGTTCCCTGAATACTCCCTCCCCTGTAAGCTGTCTCATCAGCCTCCAGCTCGCTCCCTGGGGTGCGTGTGGTCTGAAAACGGCTGAAGTAATCCTGCAGAAAAAACCTATTTCCTATTTTAGATGCCTTTCTAAGAATATGAGTCCCTATGTGAAAACTCGTGTGGTGCCAGTGGTCCAGCATCCACAACAGTCCTCACAGGCCACAAAACCTTACTGCCAAAGACATCCCCTCAGGGGGCTTCCCAAGGTTGGTGCTGCTCTTCCTCAAATCCAACAAAGTCAAACCACAAGGTTTCTCCTAAACCCTTGGAGAAACACTCCTGTTTAGACGGTTTTGTTCATGTTTGGCTTTTAAAGATTCTTCTCAGCTGCGGTGCTGACGCCATACAGCTGTGGTGAGTGACGCAGAGCACTTTTTTTTTGAGGGGGAAACTCCTGATTTTAACACGGGAATATCATCATTGCAACCTGAAGGGTTTGCATGGGACTGCAGCCAAGTGTCCCAAGGGGTGCTAGGGAATCTTTCCCCACTTTTGCAGAGGGATTAACCCACCCTGTGTGTGTGTTTTTGGTGCCTGACCCGAAGAGGAAGAGGGCAGGGACACAGCCTGGTGGAACCCTCCATGACAAGCACACACAGCCAGGAGCACCCATCCCTCCAGGGCATCAGGAATTTACACGCCCAGGCTTCTTCTGGTTGGAATCCAAAATGCAAGGAACTCTCAGAACTCTGAGCCTGTAAGCCAAAGCTTAGAATTAAACACAGGATTTGATCTGAGACCTTGGAAACTTCCAAACTTAGGTGCCAGAAGTGAGAATGTGAATTTATAGCTTAAAGCAGAGACATGTTAAATTAAGTGGAGGAAAGTTTAGAGTTTTAGAGCTTAAGATACCAAAATAAAAGTAGTTACAAAGGTAACAAGGAGTTTAGAATGCAGTACTGTAGGTTTGTGTGACATAACATGATTGGCTAAGAAAGCTCAGACTGCAGCATGGGTCCATAAGACAAAATATTTAAGAATTGGGTCAAAAACATAAATATCCTTGTTGGCAGTATTTTATTGGTCAATAACTCCTTAAAAGGTCTAGTAACTAAGGGTCTTGTGACCTTCTGAACCACGGGGTAAAGATGTGAGCTGAACTTACTATTCCTACCTATGCAGAAGAAAAATAAACCGCATCATTAAAAACAATTCGAAAGTCCTGTCTCAAATTCCTTCCAAAACTGCCCACAAGTGAATTATCACCCTTATTCCCAGCAAAACCCTTCCTTCCCACCTGTTGTGGTTGAAAGCACCGTGCAAAACACACTCACAGTGATGTGAGAAAGAGCAAAGCAGAGGAGAGAGGCACAGGCAGGCTGTAGTTTCTGCCTCACCTTGCGGCATAAATTACTGCTGGGCACAGGCTGTGATTAAGCAGGTTTGTGTGACTAAAGCCCTGAACAGGATTAATTGCCAGGTCTGTGCTCTGCTGTGGGTTGGTGATAGAAGACACTAAGCAGCATTGAAGTGTTTTCAAAGGGGATTTGAAGCCAATCAACCATTTTCTCCTCCAGCACATAACCTTCCCCGCTGGCGGACAGCGGCAGCCTTTAAATTTGAAAGTGCACAGGGTGAAGGCTGTATATACCTTTGAAACATTTGGAGGGGAAGTGACAAAAGGCCCAGCCTCTCTATTTATCACTCATGACTTCAGGAATTTGCGAGAGAAGAAAGCAGGGCTGCTGCCTTGCTGCCTGTGGGATGTGCAGACTGTTTCTCTGTGACACCTAACATTGCAAACCCCCTTTCCCTGCTGAGCGCGCTTTGGAAATCTGGGGTGGGGAGTGGGGGGTGCTCCTTCTCACGCCTGCTGTTGGTCAGACAGGGAGAGATGTGCCCCACAGCACCTCCCTGTCCCCGTTCCTGCCTAGATGGGGACCCGCTGCCCAGCGCCATGAGGACCAACCGCTGCAGCCACCTGCCTGGAGTCCCTCCGGAGTGCCCGCGCCCTCCAGCCCCCGATGGCAAGAGCCTGCCCAGCAGCAGCAGCGGGGGCCTGGCCACCAGCTGTCCCCAGTATGTCATGCAGGTGTCCTCCAAGGATGGGCAGCTGCTCTCGTCCGTCGTGCGGACGCTGGCGGTGCAGAGGTATGTGGGGGGCAGAAGGAGGGACGGGCCCCTTCCCAGCTTGGTGTGATCAAACCCCCATGCCAGCATCATAATGGTTGTGCTGCAGAGTGCATCACACTTGCTAAACACTCCACCAGCCCCTGGCGTGCTGAGCAGCCACACAAGCTGTTTGTAGCACCGGCGTTGTAGTTTTTGTGGTTGTCCGAGTGCTTGACCAGCTCTTTCTGCTGCTGGTTTAGAGAGGCAGATCAGTGGTGGGATATATTGTTAATCTATGCCTTTGAAGCATGCTTCAGGCTGGCTTTGTGCTCATTAGAAGCAAGAAAGAGTATTCTGATGTGTTTGGCCTTATCCAGACTTGATGCTTGGGTCAAAATTAAATTTGTCTTTGCTGGTGATGAGCTGGAAAGGCTTCATGGATCTTAAAGCAATGCAGAAGAAATACCCACCTGCAGCCACACAGCAGGGATGTGTTTGGCACAGTCCTTTTCAGCTCTGTTTGTACCCTTCCTGGACCTGCCTGTGGGCTCTCCCAAAGAGAGGGAAACCCTTTCCAGGGAGAGGAGGTTTCTGCCTTCATGTGCTTTTCTGGAGTCGTGGCCCTGCCTTTGGGGTGCTACAGGGCAAGGCGCTGCTCTTTCAGCAGTCCTTTACTGCTGGCCAGTGGGAACAATATTTAGGTCAAAGGATCACCACTACAACAAGAAGTGCCTAGGTGAGGTAGATTTACAACCTCCCTGATGCACTTTGGGATTTCCTGCTGGAAAAGGCTGCACCACTGCTTTGTGAGGAGCTGGGAAATATAAATTACAGAAGGACTTGGTCTTCTGCCTCTCATCTCCCACTCTGATGTTTTTTACTCTACACTTTTTTTCCCCTAACTGAAAGGATATTTTAAGCAAGAATACCAAAACCATTAGCCCAGCAGCCTGGATTACTAATTAGAGGGCAAAGCAATGCAAATATTTCTAGCTCATGACAGAGTAAAATGCTGCTGCCACAATCCTTGAGCACTGACCGAGCACTTTTCTCTCCCTCTCCTGCAGCAGCCCCTTCAATGATCGGCCCATTTGTAGGATCTGCCATGAGGGCAGCAGCCACGAGGAGCTGCTGTCCCCCTGCGAGTGCACGGGGACCTTGGGGACCATCCACCGCAGCTGCCTGGAGCACTGGCTGTCGTCCTCCAACACCAGCTACTGTGAGCTCTGCCACTTCAGGTTTGCAGTGGAGCGCAAGCCCAGGCCGCTGCTGGAGGTCAGTACGGCCCTGAAATCTTTGGTTTTGCTGGAAAAATCCTGCCTGGTTCCACGCAGGCATCACAAGGGCTCCGCGGCTCCATGGGGGTTTGGCAACGTGAGGGTGGGAGCTCAGGGAAAGGGTGGGGAGTAACAGAACTCCTGGTTCTGGAGGACATCAAAACAAATTGTCAGAATGAGGTCAGTGGGTTTGCTTCACTGCAAACCTGAGTGGAGGTTTTTTTGCAGCAAATTCCTGGAATGCCAGCCAGCTTGGTTGAGGGTGGAAGAGAAGTAAGAAGCAGTTCCTGTGGGCAAGTGTCTGGACTCAGCATATTAAATTTAGGTCAGGAATTATTTGTTTTTCATCTTGCTTTTGAGAGGTAACAAACTTAAGAGCCTTAGAAACCCAGTTCACATGACAAGCCCACAAGAAGGAATTGTTCTTGTACAGTGTCTGGCACATTTAGACTTTTGTGAGTCACATTTTGGCCTATTCTTGCCTAAGTGCCAGACCTGACAGTGAATCGGACAATTGATTCTCCCTTATCAACGAAAATTCAGTTTTTCCAACTACAGATAACAGCTTCATGAAGCTTTCCAGGTCTTAGTGTATTTTTGGTCCTCAGGAAAAGAAAAGAAACCAAAACAAGTCCAATATCTCGACGCTGTTAATGACCTTTTTCCTCTCTTATTTCATTTTGGGAAAAGATGAAGCAAAGTTAGGGTTTCTTTTGGAATTAAAAGTGAAATACAAGCAGCATTTTGGCAAAATGAATGAAGAGAAGCATTTTGCACCTGTTGGGGACACAGGCACCTACATGTAGAGTTTAGGTTCAGGACAAAATGTATTTCCTGTGCATCTCAACTGTTCCTTTAAACAATTAAGAATTAAGAATTAAGTGTGTCAGAACTGGTGGAAGGAGGTGCAGTATTACAAATGAGTAGGGGAAAGCAGCATTTTGTTTTTCTCCTGTTCACATCTAAGAGGACACAGGACAGAACTGGCTGCTGGCTCAGCTGTTCAACACTACCAAAATTGCTTTAATTAAGACAGGCATGCACATTTTTGTGTCTAAGCCTAAGGATATCTCCATTCTCCCTCCGGATCCCCCCACAAAAGGTACATGACATGGCATTTAGCACAAGTCCTGCACCCACAGCAAGTCTGGGCCAGCTGTGCTTGGCTGCCTCTGGGCTGCTGTCTGGCTCTCCTCTCCATCTGTGGTGCAAGAACGATGCCACTCTGCATCTGCCCCCTGAGAAAAAAAGATAGGTGATGCTGAGGCACCACAGTTTGATTTTTAGAGCCCAGATTCTGGAAGTTGTTCCCTTGTGATGGCTCCTGGTGAGGCCTGGTGTGCTGCAGAAATTGGATCAGAGCTGCTAATGATGGAAGGAGTTGAAAGCAAAGCTGACCCTGCCCAGGCTGGGGCACTGTGGTTGCTTGATTGTTCCCTGATGAAATGAGGCTTCTTTTTTTGGCAAAAGCAGTAATAAGTAACACAATAATAAACAACAACAATGGTATTTGGAGTAATAATGGTAAACCTGCCAGTTGTTTCTGTTTGCTGAGGATAAATGAAAACCCTGAGCAAGGGTGTTTTTTGAAACATAGCTAAGTGTTTTTATCTTTACTACTCATTATTTTCTGACTTCTCAGCTACTTACACCCACAGTGTTCTAGTGCAGAAATCAACAGTTGGGTGCAGCTGCAGGAAAGGTCATAAAAACCCCCAATCCTTTGTGATCTTATAAAGGGAATGTTTAGAAGGAAAATGAGGATGTACTTTCAGAGAGCAGCAGAGAAAGAGTAACTGAAATGAGCTGTATGCCAGGGGGCAAATTAAGCAGAGAGATAATCAAACATCTTGATTTCTGTCAGTGTAATTTAAGTTTGTCCTGGAAGTTTCTATTATTTAGTACACAGTGCATTGAAATGCAAAGACTTCGCCACGCAAATAATTGCAGCAAAATTCTGAGACTTCCCAGAGCAGGACTACAGAAGACGCAAGTTGCCAGATTCCCTCATCTTCTGTGTGCTAAAAGCACTTTTGTCTCTGTCTCTCTGTGTTACCCGGAGTGTGAGGACATGGAAGGAGGTTTACCAGGTGTGGCGGGACCATTTCTCACAAAAGTCCTGCTGTAACATTCAGATGAGTGACAAGCCAACGTGGCCACCTGCTTTTAGCACCACAGCGAGTGCAGGTTTGGGGTGGGGTGTCAAAGTTCTCTTCATTAAGTGAGGTAATTAGTGCTCCAAAGGTTCCCCTGACCTAGATAATGGAAGGAGTAAATGGTCCTCCTCTCACTGGAGGTGAGTGATGAGTTTTACCAACACATTTTAGTAGGTCAGGAGGGGCTGTTGTACTCATAAAGTGATTTACAGAGCACAGACTCTGAAAACCTATCCAGTAACTCCTCAACAGGCCCTGTCCCACAGAGTGAATAATCCTATCCAGGGGCCAGTGACAGGCAGTGAAGAAATGCTCATAGCAATCAGTCATCATATTGGTCTTTTCTGCAAGAGGTCTTGCACCAGGGGAAAAGAAAATAAAAAGAAGGTATTTCTGACTATTCCAAAATGTATCATATTCTTTTTCAAAGGGCCAAACCCCCCCCTGCAAAAAAAACCAAAACAAAAAAAAAAACCCAAAACAACAACAACAACAAAACCAAACAAAACAAAAAAAAAAAAAACCAAAAAACCCAAACCCCCAAAACCAACTAACCAACCAACCAAAACCAAAAAAAACCCCCAAAAATCAAACCAAACCAAACAAAAAAAAAAAAAAAACAAAAACAAAAAAAGCATCCAAAAGACCACAAAAACCTATAACAAAAAAACTAACAAAACAAAGCAAAATAAAACAAAACAAAAAACCCAACAAAACAAAAAATAACCAGCATGCTATTACATTTTTTCCTCATCCCTTCACTGGATTGATCACTGCTTCCTGGTGGCTTAGACATGGGTGTGGAAGAAATCTGTTCCAGTGGAAACAAATTGAGGGACTAGAAATGACATCTAGAAATGTCATTATATGTGAATTTATTCCTGCTGCTAGCAGGAGAGGCTGAGCTTGAAATGGAGTAAGTGGTGTGGCTGATGGCCCAGACAAATTCCTTCCTCCCTGTGTCCATCCTCTTGGAAGCAGCAGAGGAGTTGACCAGGGACAGCTCTGTGCTTCCCCTTTGTCTCTGCCACAGGATGTGTGTTTTTGTCTGAGAGAGAATCTTCTCCCTGGAAATGCAGAGTGTGCTGAGAGTTTGATGCCCAAAACCCAACCAGAGCAGCAGGCAATGGTAGTGCAGTCTGCCAGGCAGGTCCATCCCCTCAATAATGAGTTTGTGATGCTTCTTGGTGCATCTCGTCTTTTGAACTCACATTATTCTCCCCAAATGAATTGTGTTTCCACACTGGGGAATGTGAACCAGGCACTATGGGGGTGGTTAAAACCCTCCTTCAGCATTCACAGTAGTGCAAAATTCAGTTAGAGGAGTCAGGGTGTGAACCCACCCCTTCTACCCCGCGACAAAGGAAAGAGAAATCTAAATTTTGGAGGTTGATATGCATGGAGCTGACATTCCTTGTGAGAAGCCAGCCAAGGACCTCAAAAACCAGCACAGTGAAATCTCAAACTGCAGTAATTCTATCACTGGCTTTTATGGACCTTCCAGTTTTATATAAGCTGCCTTTTTAATGCAGCCAATCCACAGGGTGAAAAAAAAAATCTGCTTTAGGAACGTGTGGTATTATTCATGTAGCTGCTTTTGCTGTGTTTCAGCATAAAGATTAGTCAAGCTTTATGTAAGCATTATGTATCATCTTCATTTAATTTCCACATTGCATCAGTGTTGCTTCCACTTGGCTCAGTGCAGAAGCAGGCACGAAATGCAGCAGTACAAACATATTTATGTGCAATAATAAAACGTTAGGGAACAACCAGTGACAAAATAAAAATAGTATAAGAGTATTATGTGACCATATAAGTCAGGCTTGTATTGCTTGTAAGTTACTTACATGTTTTAAACCAGCCAGGATTTGGTATCTGTTGGTTCACTTTTNTGTTTGTTTCTTTTTTTTTTTTTTTTTTTTTTTTTGCAAACCAACAGAAAGCACTTAATTAACAATACAAAGCTCATAAGCAAAACAGCATGACTAGGAGAAAAAATAAAGTCAGGATAATTACAGCAATTTTGGGCAGAAATTAACTTCAGTTTTTCCCTGCTGTGTTGCTGGCTATATGAGTAAGGTAAAATAAACTTTAAAACCCTCTAAAATGTACACCTATGCTTGAATTATTTAAGATGAGCTTACATTATAAATTAAAACCTCACGAAGCCTTGCGCTGAAATACGGATTCATTTCCTGTGCAAGACTTTGAGTCACGATGTTTTT
>VWZV01005179.1:147-102625 GCA_013397155.1 Irena cyanogastra
TCTTTCAAGTTTTTCTGTCTCTAAGTTCTCTTTAATGGCCCTTAATATTAAGTGTTTTATATTATGAACTGTATGTAACAATCTTTCAAAACCAGATTTTGCAGAACAAAAATATACACCAATAAACTGCTATATTAAGCTGTGTAGAAAAACATGGTTTCCTTAAAGAAATCAGGATTGGTTTTCAAAGGAAGGTTGACATTTGCTTTGCATCATACTTCAGCTCATGCTGAAAGGATCACAATGTAGCCAAGTCTCTGGCTTCTTCTCAGCCATTTCCAAGGAGAAATAACAACCGATGTCAAAATGCTCCTTTGGCCACCACATGATGTCTTTCCTCTAGAGAACCTTCCAAACAGCTTCTCTGAGCTATTTCAGAGCAGCAGTTATCACCTGTCCTGGTGATTTTATGAAGGTACAAATGTCAAAGTTTCACCTGAGAGAAAACATCCATACAATAAAAGTAGCATAATATGCTATACCCTTTAAGAACAGAAAACTGGAGCTGTTTCACATAGATTTTCTTCACACCAAGTAAGGCACAAACGTCTATGCCTAAATGTGATAGATACTACATCCATAGATTAGCCAAGTAGGGTCTTGTGATGACATAATAGAATAGAATGTAGATTGTATATGTGTACCTATGTTACTATATTCACCATAGAATCTGCTAATTAAGCTGTGTTTATAATAATAAAAGTATACTTATGAATATTTCTACGTGCTATGTATCTATATGTATTCATATCTCAAGATAAACAATTTATGAAAAAAAATGAACCAGATTTACTGACAATGCCTTCTCTCTTCTTATCGGGTATCACAATCCTACTCTGAAAATCCAGGTCTCAAGTTCACTTTCCTTGACCAATTTTTTGCAGTCTAAGTCTAAGCCTATTTTTTCAGACAGTAATAGTAAAATTTGGAATTTAGATAACACTAGTTCCAAGTGGCTATTGGTCCTGGTGAATGATCAGTACAGACACGTGTTTGAGACACAGCACAGTCCTTATCAGTGTAACATCTTATTTCTTGTGTTTTTCTCTTCCAATTTTTCTGCATCTTTCATATGTCTACTTGTGCTCAAAATTTTTAAATAGAATCTGTGGAAAATATTCCTATATTCATGGTGACCCGAAAATTGACAAGGAATAAAATTACTGCAGACAATTAAACAAGGAAATAAGAATGTAAGTTACTTCAGCTTTTCTGAAATGTTACATAAATGAATATGAACTTGTTTTAGATGTCATAATTTTTGACAACTGGAAATTTATATTTTACATTGAATTTGCTGCTGATAATTTGTGACTTTTTAAAATATATATATATTTAAAGTTTTCCTTCTTTATTAAGAATAAGAAAATCAGCTGAATAGCTCCAGTACTCTGGAGTTTTGGAAACCCCCTACATTTTCAGCCATGAAACTTGCAAATTCATTGCTCTAGGCCCTAGGCAAAGGACTCTGTTCCAATGGTCTTTCTTTTTCTTCATGTAGAGTTTAACAGGTCTGAAGAACTATTCCTCTGACTAATATAATCTTTGTTTAACTTTCTTGAGCATATGTGAAACTATCAACATGGAATGTTTATAAGCCCCAGGCCTGTAAGGATTAGGCAAATAAGATTTTTTTGCTTTCTGCTCTGCTTCAAAAGCAGCTAAGGGTTATGCATTCCAGTTTCACAAAGCACCTCATTCAGACCTAGTTTTAGGTGCTTAAGTCCAAGAGAGGGAAAATTTCCTGAGTACCTCTCTTCAGAGATTTCTGTTGCCTGTTTAGCCTGAGGGCTTGTAAACCTCATGCCCAGGTCTGTTGATGGAGTGTACCTGTCTCCTAGAGATATCTTGTTTATCAATTCCAGTTCTGAAAATAGGTACTATGCTGTAATTGTCAAATTTCTGTCTTGAGCACTCCACTCATGACCCCCACCAAAACTGAATGCAATATTGCTAACACAGTAGAAGCAGGCATAAGAAGCAGGACAAAGGTACAGTTTTGCTTAACTTACAGCTATCTGTGTAATTCTTTATGCACCTTTTCCAAAATTCGTATTACTCAGAATCCAATTTTGAAACAGAACCTCATTTGGAAACAATTGGGACTGCTGTTGATGCTAACTCCAAATGAATTTAGGGACAGTGATTCAATTTTGATGCCACCTGACCTAAAGCTCAGTAGAATCCATTTACCATGAAAAATATTTAAAATGTCTTAAATACCCAGGAAAAATGTTACCGTTTATTCAGACTCTTATAATTCACCAGTTGTTTAGCTTTTGCAATGATTTTAATAAAACATTTTCATTACTAAATGGAAAAATAACATGCAAAACACATGTATAAATATTTTCTAGAAGGAAGCAAAATGAAACTATAATTCAAACACTGAGTATATATCTGCTTCTAGTCAGCAGATGTGAGATGACCATTTTGATGTGCCTTTTTGAAAATGTTTGTTAACTCTGATACAAATGTAGTTTTAGTTGTGTAGGTTCAAAATCATCACCATGAAATTAAGCATAAGTCAAAAGCATAGACTTCTGGAAAACATTCCCAGGGAAAATATTTCTATGGTTCCATTGACCCCACTAAAACTTAAATGTAGTGCTCAGAAGAGCCACATTCCTTTTTTTTTTTTTTTTAACTCAGGATTGTGCTAAATCCATTTTTAGATTATTTAATATTTTTAATTGTTTTCCATTTCCCAAAATGTCATCTGACACTTTAGCAGAAAATCTTTTTTTTCTGCTAAAAACCCCAATTTGTTGTTATGAAACTATTCCCATCCAATAACAACAAATTAGTTGTGAAACGCTTGATGTTCCATTACAACTAGGAATTACATAAAAATTCATGGGGTTTTTAGTAATGTTGTTTGGTACAACTGGCAATGCCTTCTCACATCCAAATTTCACAGTTTTCTAGCTCAGATGAAAAGCCTCTGTCAAATTTGCCTCGCAGCCATTTCAACTTCAACTTAGCTTTTGTTTGTTTGCAATGTTCACATTCTTACTGGGAAGGAAAACAAGGTATAGGAAAACAGGGCTGCCATCAAACTTTTATACAGCATGTTTTTTTAGTCTGATCACTCCTAACCTCCTGTGTGCAAATCAGATAATTAAAAATTTATAATGCAAATGTAAATATGAGCAATAGGAGAACCTCTTTGACAATGATCAAAGGACTCTTCTTCAATGCTAGAAATCACAAGATAATGAACCAACAAAACTAACTTTCAGTCTTTCACCTTCACAGGTAAACTGAGGGGATTTCTTTGGCAAAAAGATGAACACATGAAACAAAAATCTGCGGAAAGGCTTGAAAACTCTTCCCTGAGGATTTTGAATGAATGAAGTAGACTCAGAAGGATTTTCTAAACTGCAGTCTCTCACTAAGGAGGTCTCCGTGATCAATGTGTTTCTTGGTCGAGTTAGTGTTCTCCTCTTCCTGACAATATTCTCCTATGAGAATATTGCATCAAAAAATCTCTGAATGCCAAGACAGAGGGGAAATTAATGTTATTTAAACAACTGGTGTAGCTAGAGAAGGTTGGAGAAGCTGGTGAGACTCAAGCCTGATGGAAGAGCACAAGAGAAAAAGAAGGAGCCTGAGAATTTTGTTTTGTGTTATCGTAGGTCTCCATGAAAACTCTCTTGTAAGAAGTCCCTTGCATTAAAAGTGGGACTGATATCCCACAAATTTACCAAATGGCTAGGCAGACACAGCAACTTCATCTCCCTCTCTCACGTGTCCTATTATCTTCTCCAGTAGGCAAACAACAGACTCATAGATCTTGCATTTGCACCCTTTGTTGCATCCAGCCTTGACAGGTTTGTGACTGTACATTTAACTGTTAGATTACAACATTTGATCACAGAGTTTTTGCTAGGTATTTGCTGTTTCTTGTGAAGCCCACCTCAGCAGCCACTACAGCTTTTGAAATTAATAGTGACACTTCTGCTTTGAAATACATATGGTCAATTATTGACTTTACTCTTTGCAGCTGCTTCCACCTGATATATCCTATGCCACCAGGACTATCTGAAAATGGTGTAACTTACAAAGACAGCTTCAGAATTGCCATACAACATTCAAACAGAATCCAAAATCAGTAAGCTAACAGAGCAAGAATATGACATTTATGCAATCCTGACATTTTTCTCAATGCAGATCTCTTGATCATTGGCGAATCTTTGTTTCACCAGGCCAAAAAAAAAAAAAAAAACAAAAAACCAGAGATTTAATTTTGGAAACAAGAAGAAAAGGAGAAAATTTATTATAGTTTTGGTCTGACGATCTGTATTGCCCAAGCACTTTTTATACTGCCATTTCCAATGTATTGCTCTGACAGAAAAGGTCACAAAGTTTTATGCTGTAAAATAAAGAATAGAATAGAAAAGAGAAATATAATTGTTTTGGTTGAAAAGTTCAGTAAGGTCTAGAAACATTGGACAGTTGGACACTGATTTTATTTTACTACAGGGTCACACATTTCAGTGATTCAGTACTGCAGCTGATTCAATTTCCTGTGCCTTGCATGGGAAGAAAAGTAACTTTTTAAAAAGACAGTATATTTTCAATAATCTTTCAAATCATTTGTCCGTAGCAACTGCTTAGAAGGCTGACATTGAAATCCATTTGCTTATCAAAATGTTTTCTTCTCCACAGTGTGTAAAGCTTCATGCTGGTTATTGTAAACTTGCCATTGATTTTCCAAACAGTTGTGGAGAGTTGGGGTAAAAGGAAGGTCACATTTTGAAGAAATATGGATAGCTGAAAGGTCTAATAAGTAAAATAGATGACAGAGAGTATTCCTGTAAATTGCAAGCTTTTCGTTTTCAGGCATGTTGAACAGTGTTCATTTCACTTCATCACAGTTGGCAGTGATACAAAAAATATCTTTAATTCAAAGTAAATCAGTATTACAAGTTTTCAGTCTTGGAAAACTGCCCATTCATTCCAACAACTGCAGAACAAGACTTTTTTTCCCCTTGAAAACAATTGCTTTCAATACTATTTTTGAAAAAAATAAAAGGTAATATGATGCTTATTTCAGAGTACTAAGGAGAATACCTATTTTCCTTATGTAATTTTATTTACATTACATGAAAGTAATATCCAAATATGGAATTTCAGCATGAGTTGGCCTTGGAGATGAGAGCTAGGTAACTGTGTTCTCCAAATGTGCTCAACAGAATAAAAATTTGGTATCTTGAAATAATCATACTGCAAAAGCTTTTAGAGTTGAATCAAAGAGGTAAAGCCTCAATTCTAGAACAAATGACTTGTTATAGAGGAATAAAGTTACCTGCAATTTCAAGTGAAATTAACAGTTGTGTAAATACATTTTGCCTGTGACCAGTGTAACACCCTCACTGAAGCTTTGTGTCTTTGATGTCTGAATTGCCTTTTAATATTCTTCCCTTTTTTGACTAATTTGCATAGAAGAATGCTTGCTATTCCTGCAGAAAAAAAATGCATTTTTAAAATGCTAATACCTGCAGTTGAAGTGACAGTTAATTCATTAAGGGCTTTAACCCTATTTTTATGAGATTCAGTTATGCATGACATTATTGCAAAAAAAATTTTTATAATGCAAGAGGACAACACTACGTATTCTGAGACCAATCAAGCCTTTTGTTTCTTTTATTGATAGGAAGAAAAGATGAAAAGTTGTCATACAGGCTTAGGGCAATCTTCTGTTTTTCATTAAGACTCTGTCCTGGAAGAAAGGAAAGAAGTAAAGAATAGAAAGAAATTAATCTTCTTACATAAAAGGAAAGAAAGAAAAAGGAATGAAAAGATTCTGTCAAAATACATCAGAAAGAGTTATATTTTTTTTTGCCCATAAATCAGAAACTGTAGTTCTAAATAAATTGAGGTATACCTAATATTTGCTATACATAATGCAAAATTTTATCACCTTTACAATATTTTGACTGAGTTTCAGTTATTGCATAAAGAATGAAAAACTCAATTGTATTTTAGGACATATTTTCAAAATGTAACAAATAAAAGGGAGTGGATATGTAGGCGATAAATTCAAGTAACTAATAATCTTAATTCACCAAGGAAACTAGGAAAATGTATTTACTTAATAAAGGTTATGCTATTTCATACTCAATTTAAAGAGTAAAATCTAAAAAAGAAAAAAAAAGATAATTTATCTCTACTTGTGTAAAAAGCAACATATACTTGAACATTTTCAACCAAGACCACTTAATGAACATAGAAATTTGTTTTGATGAGGAAATGCCACTAGAAATAAATATATGTTTATAATTTTAAATTTATCTCCAAAATTCAAAAATTCAATATTAACAAAGCAAATTACTTGCTATGAGTAGGCTGCATGTCAGATAAGACATCAATGAAAAGGCTAAAAATTTTCATCAGAAGTTTTCTAGATTTCATGTTTGGAACTGCCAAAATTGAAGAGATGATTTATGAGAAAATTCAGTAATACCTGAGAAAGAATGGTAAAATTAGGCCTTTCATACCTCAGTTAAAATACTTGAAAAATTACCTCAGGTTGTTTTGTTAACAAGATATGGATGTGACTGAACATCTCATGAGGGAATAAATTTTGTGCTAGAGCTGGAAAAACAGAGAGCAAATCCTGTTGCTCTTGGTTTGACGTGGCTGCAGAGCCTTCCTGACTGCACACCTCACCAGGCTCCACCCTCTACTGACTTGGCACTCCTTTCAAGCATTGAAAAAAAACATATCCCTGCCTACTAAATGTTTCTACTGAGCCTCAGAGAAAACAGTGAAGACTAGCCAGCTTCCAAACACTTTCTTCCTCACTGTAACCCCTTTCCCTGTACTTGTGCAGCTCACTGCTTGTGCTAGCTCTATTCGCAGAAGCAGTCCAAGAGAAGAAACAGATACCAAAGGGAAGTAGCTGTCAGTAGCAGAGCCATGCTTTTCCTCCTGACAGAAAACAGTTTGTCTGTCCTCATCACTCTAAGACTAATGTCTAGAAAACCTGCTTTGCCACTTAAATAAACCACCAAAAGCTCAGCAGAATGCAGGAGCTGCTGACATGAAACCTGAAGTATTTTTCTTTTCCCTCCAGATTCAGCCATGACTTTAAGTCTTTCATCAATGTGACATGCTAGAGAACTACTTTTCTTGTGTCTGAAGTCAGCTCTTTTAGTTGAACACAAATATGTAAGGAATATCTAACATTGATCATGCAGGAATAACCATGCTCTTCTTTACCTTTAAATTACAGATTGTAGCAGGTGTTCGATGTGGTGCACTTCTATTAAAAATACAATAAATATATAAGATTGTGGAGAAATATTGATAGCATAGTGGCTTAGTGAGCTGGATTAACCTGGAGGGCTCAAATCCAGGTGCCAATCACTTTGATTAACAGTTCAGGGAAGGCTTCTCATGAAGTTACTCAATGGCAGCCCATTTTCTGACACATTTTGCCATAAAGTTAACTTCCAGTCTGGAGATTGTAAAGCAGCTGGTTATAACACTGGGAGTAGGTTAGGCTATAAAACTGAAGTCATGCTTACTAAGTAATTTGGATCACTAAGTAATTTGAGTCACAGTCCTTTCCAATCAACTGGTACAAGGGTTTATCCACATTATTTCTTTTCAAAGATTCTTGTTTTTCACATTGCTTGAGAGAATTTACTTGCTGTTCCTACTTCTATATATAGTACTCAGAATGTTATAATTCTACCAGTTTTGCAATTCTCCAAAATGATAGAACTGTCTTGATGATACCACACAGCTGTAAAGGGCTGTGAGTGTTTGTCAGCATGATATTTTCTCCATACCTGCACTAGAGCAAATTAATTGGGGATTAAAAAATAGCTACAAGAGTGGATTGAAGTTTTTTGACTAAAAATACTGATTTGCTCATGAAACAAGATACCAGATAAATCTGAAAATTCAATTGCACTGAGAATATAGCTTCTCCATACTCAGTAACAGCTAAAATGTATTCAAGTAGAGTATGTAAACCATGAAACACTGAAAAAAATCCTATATGAGGTGGTAGATTTGTAAGGTAACTGAACTGAAGACCTTTGAAAAGGATGTTGCTTTTTGCCCCTCTTCCTTTACCCATATGGTGTCTTTAATTTCCTTCACTAAATAATGTAAATTTCTCTTTGTTTTTTTAAACATTTTTTTTAAAAACATGCATTAAAATATTAATATTTTTAAAGGACCAATATATATTATTTTACTCATAGCATTTTAAATATTATTATTATTATTATCATAGAATCATTTAGGTTGGAAAAAAAAACATAAGGATCATCAAGTCCAACTGTTAACCAAATGTTAACACAGCCCTTCCAAGTCCACAACTAAACCACACCTCAAGTGTCACTCCTATAGGTCTTTTAAACACCACCAAGGCTATTGACTTGACCTCTTCCCTGGGCAGCTTGTTCCAATGCTTGACAGCCCTTTCTGTGAAGAAATTTTTTCCTAATAGACAATCCAAATCTCCTCTGGCACAACTTGAGGATTTTTCCTTTCGCCTTATTGCTGGTTGCCTGGGAGAAGAGACTCACCCTCACCTCACTACAACCTCTTTCTAGACACATGCAGAGCTATAAAGTCTCCTTTGAGCCTCCTTCTCTCCAGGCTAAACACTTCCCATTCCCTCAGCCACTTCTCAGAAGAATTGTGCTCCAGCCCCCTCAGCACCTCCATTGCCCTTCCCTGAACCAATTCCAGCATCTCCTTGCAGTGAGAGGCTCAAAAGTATTTCAAGTACAGGGGAGAAATAATTTCCTAATCCTGATGTCCACACCCTTTTTTTGCACAGCCCAGGTTGCCATTAGGCTTCTTGGACATGTGGACATGCAGCTGGTTCACCCTCAGCCAGCTGTCAACCAGCAATCCCAGGCCCTTTCCCACTGGGCTGCTTTCCAGCCTGTAGCACTGTAGGGGGTTGTTGTGGCAGAAGTGAAGGACCCAGAATTCGATGCTGTTGAAACTCATGCCAGAGTTTCAGACTCAGACTGATGTCTCAACCCATCTATTTGTCTAGATCCCTCTATACAGTCTTATCCTCCAGCAGATCAATACTCCCACCTAACCTGGTCTCTTTGAATAGACTGAGGGCACTCTCAATCCCATCATCATCAGATCATCAATATAGATATTGAACAGGACTGGGACAAACACATAGCCCTGGGGGACACCAGTAGTAACCAGACACCAGCACCGTTTTACCATCACTCTCTGAACGTGTCCATCAGCCAGTTCTGTCTAAGACATGGGCTGCCAGCTTCTCCAAGAGAATGCCATGGGAGACGGTGTCAAAGGCTTTGCTGAAGTCCAGAGAGACAACATCCACAACCACTTGATCATCCATCCACCGGGCAGGTCATAAAGGGAGATCAACATGGTCAAAAAGGACCTGCATTTCTAAACACCCACGCTGGCTCAGCCTGATCCCTTGACTGCCCTGGGGGTGTGTATATACATGTATATGTATATATACATAGATGTGTGTGCGTCTTCATACACATTTGTATATATATGTGCATATGTATAAGGGCTATATATACCCTCACACTCATATATACACATAGCTTTGTAATTGCAGTTTAGTAAAATCATGCATACAGCGCAGATGACTAGGAGTACCAGAAAATATTCACAGGGAGCTTACATAACAATAGTGAGCTAATTTTTTTTAAACCATTTCTTTAATTTGAAACACATCAAACCATATCTCTGATTTCCAGAGATATGGTAGAAAGCAAATGAGAAAGAGAAAATAGTGTATCAATCCAATGAACTACCTAATCCTCTAGATAAGCATGCATAAAATCACAAATAAAAAAAATTTCATTCTTATTGTCAATATAAATCAGATTTTTAAAGCTGGTTGAATGGAGTTATTTTTAACTGCTCCATCTTTCCATTTCTACATTGCTCTTATCTTGAAAAATAAAGTTTGAATGGAAGGATGGGAATAACTATCCTAAATCAACT
Source organism: Irena cyanogastra (assembly GCA_013397155.1). Lineage (NCBI taxonomy): Eukaryota > Metazoa > Chordata > Aves > Passeriformes > Irenidae > Irena > Irena cyanogastra. Next base: position 10,132 of record VWZV01005179.1, read on the forward strand.
CTAATTTAAGACAACTGTGGCAAGGATGTTTTTGGTATGTTTTGAAAGAGTTTGGTCATTAATGGTAGTGTAACAATACATAAAATCTCTCAAATTGCACTGCATTCTGAAGTCTTTTGATCAGAGCATTAGAAAAAACAGATCAAAGGATGTTCTTGAAACTTCACTACTAAATTTCTCAATTACTTTTCTTGAGCAAACATTATACAAGTATACACTTAATGACTTGGGGGTGGGAGGGGGTTTCCCAACAGAAAAAACCTCTGAGAGAGCTGGGAGAGCCACCACAATCCCACAGAGATGCAGACAGGGACAGGACCAATAGTAGCCAATCCCATAATGCATAAAGGAAGCCCCTGGGGAGCCTTGGTGGCCAGGAGCACTGCCCAGGGGGTGTGCTGGTCAGCCAGGGCCCTGCACAGCCCTCTGTGTGCTAATTCAGACAGGAAGGGAGCTGGAGCCCTGCCAGCCCAACCAGGCTGGGGTGTGGTACCCAACCAGCAGGAAACCATGGCCTCTCTAAGCTCTGCCCTCACCACGGCTGACACAGTGCCCAGACAGAGCTCCACTGGTGACACACTGCCACCCTGGTGTCAGCTTCAGGGTGTGCCCACTCTCAGGTCAGCGTGGGACTGCAGCAGTGAGCACCCCTGGGGAAGGTGAGCGCAGGGACAGGAACTCCTCTGCTCAGTGACAGCGCTCCGGGAGGCAGTGGGTAGGTTGACAGTATCAGCTAGTACCAGAGAGATACAGACAGCTGTAATCATGGCCTGCCTTCTTGGGTCAGACCCAACAGCTGGCTCAAATGCATGATATTAAGGGTTCTATATCCTCTCAGTGACTTAAGGGACAGGTGGTAACAGCGATGAGTTCTGCTGGTCAGCCAGCACATCTCTGTGACTACCCCACATTTCCAAGTGCCTTTGCATACGAAGTACGAGGTCCTGCGAGTGGACTCAAACAATAATGGGGAGGATGGCTCCCAACAGCCCCACGTAACGCTGTACTCTTGGGACAGAGTGCCTGAACATGAGCCAGCAGTGTGCCCAGGTGGTCAAGACAACTGATGGCATTCTGGCCTGTGTCAGGAATAGTGTGGCCAGCAGGACCAGGGCAACAATTCTCCCCCTGCAGTTGGCTCTGGTGAGGCCACACCTTGAGTTCTGTGTCCAGATCTGGGCCACAATTCAGGAAGGACATTGAGGTGCTGGAGCAAGCCCAGAGAAAGAGAACAAAGATATTGAAAGGGTCTTTTGAAAGACTAAGTCATACGAGGAGCAGCTGAAAGATACGGGATTGTTTATCCTAGAAAAGAGGAGGCTTGGGAGACCTTATCACTCTCTACAATTCCCTGAGAGGAGGACGTAGCCAGGGGGAGATTGGCCTCTTCTCACATGCAACCAGTGACAGGGTTGAGGGCAGAGCTTCAAGACACATCAGGGGAGGTTCAGGCTGCACGTAAGGACAAATGTCTTCACAGAAAGGGTTGTAAAGTGTTGGAACAGAATGCCCAGGGAGGTGCTGTAGGCACCATCCCTGGACGAGTTTAAGACTGTATTACTATATGTAAATGTATATGTGTTCACCTAGCAATTTTAGTTATACATGAGGGTTAAAAAACACTGTTATAAATTACGTTTTCACTTCAGTGGCAAACAGTGGCAAAAGAAATACCAGAGCCATTCTACATCTGGATCTGACATATGCAGTATCTGCTTCATTAATATCTAGTCCCTCCCAGCTTTCCTCAATAGTATTCGTATCTTTTTATAATCTTTATATGTTTCCCATTCGAATACTTCATGGACTGTCCCATGAACTATTTTGTTTCTAAATTCCTAATTCAGTCTACAATGAAAACATATTATTCATACAAGTTTATTATGAAATTTCAGAAAATGGGTATTAAATTTTAATGTAAGTTAAACTAAGCAAACATAAAATAAGTTCACAGAATACTTTCAGTTTTCAAACTGGCATACATATGGAACACAGACCTGAAAAGCCAACTAAAGTTAATGAGAATCCATATGTTTAACTCAGAGGCCCTGGCTCAGACTGAACATGACAGAGCCTATTGTTTTTTTCCAGCTGCTTGACTATAGTGGCCAGCAGTTAACTTTAGCCAGATACTTTGTATACATTTCTGTTATTATTTTTCCATGTAAGCAATATTACCTTTTGCTACAGGGATACCAGGCAGTCATAAATAAGGGACAGATGATCACTACCATGAAAAAATAAAATTAATAGTCTGTGCAAAGGAGGATGTGATTTATTTTGTGATCTGAATGAAAAAATTATGATAAAAGAATTATGATAAAATCTATTTGGTACACTGAAATATGGTATAAAGTAATCAAAAAAGCTGTTTATGATGAAATTATACAGAATAATTTTTGTGCTTTGCTGCTTTGAAATCTCAGACTAATTTTTCTTGATGAAACTCAATAGCCATTTTGAAGAGTGTTCATAAGGTTTCTAATTATTGTTGGGCTCTGAAGCACAAACACAAAGTAACTCATTAGATAATCTAGTGCATCTGCCCATGTATATGCTCTGAGCCTGAGCAAAATGGACTCTATGTTCTTAGAGCCCTTTCCACGCTGATGTTATCTCAATTTTATTGTCTGGCTATTCACTCATGCTTCCTACACAGCACACGTGTGCCTGGAGTAACTCAGTCCTAAGTGCATGTACCTTTGAGAACAACAATTGCTAACTCTTTCTTCTCACATTTGTTTTATAAAAAATCTGATGTTTGATGAATCTGGTATTTGCACTGACTGGGGAGCTCATCTCCATTTCTTCAAGTAAGAGCACATCTATATAGTGTCAAATAATAACTACTGCAGGATAATGAGGGTGAGGGTTTTAAAACCAGAAAAAACATGTTACAGTATTGTGGAGGATATCATCACTGAAGGAGATCAGAGAGGTCAGATTGCCAAGAGAGGACCAGTTTTCATTAAAAAAAAATACTGCTTTTAGACACCCTAAAAGAGATTTGTGTGAGGGGAGGAGGACCATAGGTGGTTTTGCCTGTGCATTTTTGTGCTGGATTGATTTTATTTTTTTCTGAATTGTATCACTTATTCCAGTCAATTATTACCATTCCCCCAATCCTTGAACTTATGAATTTATGTTGGCCACACACATGGGCATGCTTATTTCTGACTGGCAAGGCCTTTGTGCATGTCAGATACATCAAAGTGGATTCAAGCAATGGTACAAAAGCACTGGATGCAAGAGGCGTGGGAAGTGGAATGGGAGTGGGAAATAGAATGGGAGCGGTCATTTATAAAAAAGAAACAAGGTCTTCAACAATGTCTATGCTATTTGGGGTTTTTTTTTGTTTGTTTGTTTTTTTAAGTAAGCAAGTCATAACATCTACCTGTTCTAGTCACAGGGACTGACTGCAAACTCAACCAAGGGAGTCAAAATTCAAAAGGACTCACTTATTTTCTTGGTTTGTAAGACATTATTTTGGCTGTTTTGCTATGTTACACTACTGGCCACAAATACAGTCCTAATTTCAACAGAGAACGCTGGAATAAGGAGTTTTAAGGTAGATATTTATAAACTAGTGTTAATAAATAGAGATTCTACTATACAAAATGTTGTGATTTCATGTTACAAACAGAAGTATTTGTGTTTAAATACAGTGCCAGGAAAAACTTGTTGTCTTAAAAACCAAAGTAAACCTTTTGTCTCACACTGCTCACTCACAAATTTGCTTCAAAACTTTCTGTTCTGTTTAGCTTTCTAGTACAAAATTAAAGAAATTACAGCTTGGTCGTCTTCATAGTTAGGAAAAATTACTTTGCTGATCTCTGCCAAGAGACATAGGTCTGATTGAAAATCCTTGCCTCCAATATAGAAAAAACTGCAGTAAAGTTATTTTAAAAATGTTATAGCTGGAATGCTGAACAAAAAGAAAAAGAAAATAAAACAAAACAAACATACAAAGAAAAAAAACAACAAAACAAAACCAGAAAACCACCCTAAACCCAACCAAACAAAAAATTTCCCCTTCTCATTTGTTAGCTATTGGAGCATCACAAGTCCCTAAGCGTGGTCTCAGGATGGTGCAATTTCTATCTGAGCTTTCTTATTAAATAACATAGCTTTATTTTTTAAGGCAAACTGAACTCTATCATTTTCAGAACGCTTATAAGCAGGAAATGTAGGGATTTTTCTTTAAAATCTAATTACTTGCTTTTCTTCTAACTAAAAGAATATTGTTATTGCATATCACTGAAGTGTAATGATGCAATTCTTTGAGTACTTAATTTTTTAATTTCCACAGTTTCATATTAGGTATATTAAATCATTGTAAGTGTAATACCAGCTCCGGGTGTCACCAGATTGTACATAAATGAGTATATTAACTGCCACTACCAGAATTCCTACCCTAAAACTCTGAGATTCTTTTGTTGTAGAATTTTTACCTGAAAAATGTACTCTTTATTGCTTAAAATGACAGTGAATTGTCACCTTTCGTTATTCAGATGTAAATCAGAATAACTTTCCTCTGTCAAACTGGTATATCAGACCAGACTCAATAGATGGTCCACTCAATAGGGCTGTTTTACTAGTTCCACTATATAAATAAAGTCAAACACACACAGAAATATCTTTTATCAAAGCATTTTCATGCATATTTATTCCTTGACACCTATGTCACTTGATCCAAGTGGATGAGGAAAATTAATGAGGAAAATAAACTAGTTGGTTTACGGTTTTTTTCCCCCTTTCAAAAAATGGAATAACTATTAATATTATTCAGTAAAGAATCACCATTAAAAGAAAATATATTCTATTCCAAAGGAGACATATGAATAGATGGTAATTTTACATCCATGTGGAGTTTGAATTCATATCTTGGCAGTTGCCTGCATGGAATTTCTACTGATGATTTTCCTCTGCTGGAACTTCTTCTCTCTCAAAAAAATTCTTAACTTCCCTTGGAAAAAATTAAATTACTGAAAGAAAGAAATTATTTTGAAATGATGAAGCAACATAAAAAAATTCAAAAGAGAAACATACAAATTATGTAAACGTTAAGAAAAAGAAAAATTTAAAATGAAAATTAATAGTAAATTTAACAGTACAGTTCAAACCAGTGAAGAATTTATTTTGATTTCAAATTTCAAACAGAAAGGATATTTCTTCAGTTCAGCTTTGTTAGTGTTGATGCTCTGAAAAGCCTCTTAAGGAAAAACAAAACCTCTTGCTAAACTTTCTGATAATATAGTTGAAAAGGGATAAATATAAATTTATTTTTATATGTTTATTTTAAATATTTAAATCAAAACTGAAACACAATTGTAATTTATTTCTTAATATTCATTTAATCTATTATTTTGCATCCTTTTTTTGGGTTTTTTTGGTTGATTGGTTGAGTTTTTGGTTGGTAGGGTTTTTTGTTGGTGGTGGGTTTTTTTGGAGATTTTGTGGTTGTGTTTTTATTTCCCTTTAAGGGATGTTTTTTTGTCAGTATCGGTATTGGTTTTCCCCTGGAATTTACACTGTTTTTCAAGCATGGCCAGTTCTTTCATACATTCATAGTTCACTGTGGAGAATACTGAATCTATACTGTAAAAAGCCAACAGATCCCTTTTCTTTGTGTCTGCCCCAATCATGGCTCAATTGCAGAAATGTAATGAAGGTCAGGCTGCCAGCCCTTCTAGAGAGTATTTCCAATGAAAAATGGAAAGCAGGGAAAAAAGCAGACACTGCCTAATTTAAAAGTTTCCCTATTATAGCCTTTGAGGGCTGAGACCTCAGAGTACACTGCATGGTACTCTCACACAAAATTTTAAACACAGCTGTCTGAGTTTCTCTTGCTGTTGCAGCTGCTGACAGTTACATTAAAGGAGAGAATGTGAAGACACGTAGAGGACATTTCAGCTATTATCTTTTGAATACACTGGTGTGCATTGGACACACACCAAATTTTCTTGGTCTTTTGCTTTGAATGATATGCTGATGGTAAGATGAATATTGGTGACTTACATTTCTTTTTTCTTTTTATTTAGCAGACGTAAGAAATAATTTTAGTACCTGCTGCTGGATGGGCAATGCGATGGTGCACAAGCAATGCCACAGATTTCTGGAATGCATTGGGGATAATTATTTGGCACAGAGACTGGACAGAACAATCAGAATAGAGACTTTGCTGCTACACATAGATAGGGAAGACCTAATCAAGGATGTGACAGTCAGTGTCAACCTCGATCTGACTGACTGACATTGAAGCAGTACTGTTTAAGATCCTGAGCAAAGTGAGAAAACACATGACTGCAGTCTAGTCCTTAAGTTCCAAAATTATGCATTTTGGCTTATTCAGGAAAATTATAGGCAATGTGAAAGAAGCAAGGCAAACACTTACAAAATTTGTGCCTGCTGACCCTTGATCTGGCAAGGTCTGCCCTCAGGAATCCCAGTTCTCTGCACCTAGTAACAGGCTCTGGGGAAGCACTACACACAGCAGAGGTGAATTGAGTTAAATATTGCTTAAGTGAAGTGGACATAAGCCATGTGTGAGCTGTTGGGAATCCTCCGAGAATCCTGAAGGAGCTGGGTGATGTTGAGAGGCTGCTCATGAATGTCTTTAAAGTGTTATGCAAGAAATCATTTTAAAAAAAAAATATTAGATAGACCCATCTTCAAAAAGAGAAAGGTGGAGGATTTAGTAACTAGAAACTTGTAGGCATAATGTCAGTACTCAGGAAAATCGTGAGCAAATGCTTCTGAAAGCGCATTGTTTTGGAAAGCAGAACAGAAAGGTTGTTGGGAATGGCCATCTTGGCCTTACCAAAGGTAAATGGTTCTTGACCACACTTATTGCCATCTATGAAGAAATAAAAAGCAAGAGAAGAGCAGTGGGTGTTGTTAGTATTGACCTTGGTAAGCATTTCAGAATGAATCTCTTGTTCAATGAGCAACATAGACTGTATGTTATACTCCTCAGCATTCAATCCTGTGGAACACCTCCATCAGTGGTGTGGATGTGAAATGGTCTACTCTGACCTTACCAGGGACATGTCAAAGGGACCTCAAGCTGAAGCATTTGGCTGACAGGAACTTCAGACATTTCAAAAAAGCCAAATGCAAAACCTTGCACATGGGATGAAACAACCCGATGCAACGGTACAAGCTGAAGACTGACCCAAGTAGGGAAGCAACTCTGCTGAAAAAAGCAAGAGGCTGCCTAGGTGGCTTCAAGACATCCCCTCCAGTAACTTATTCCATGTCTCTATGAATGGGCTAGCATGGAATGGCAGCTAATTTCATTGTGTATGACCTCAGAGAACTAGAATTTGTAGAGGGAAAACAGTTATTAAGATGAAATGCTTTCTCTCTTTTTCTCCTTTTCTTGATTGAAGTCAGAATGATGGTTTGCTCTTTGTACAATTCTTTTCAATTTCTCTTTTTGCCTACAGTAACATAAAGTTAAAAGGATGATTTTAAATAGACATACAAAAAGCCAAGGCTTTAATTTCCTTTCTGTTGAAAGAAACAGAACCCTAGGAAGGTTTAAGAAGTGGTTCAGATAGGAATACTTTTTTTCCCCTGGAAGTTGTGATGTAAACAAAATTCAAATGAGCTTTCTCCTCTACCCCCATTAAATTTGCATTTCTCAATCAGCTTCAATAATAATTAAATTTAAAAATGGAGAATTGAACCCTAAAAATAGTAAAAAACTCCACCAAACCCAAGAAAGTAACAAAAGAAAGAACTAGGCAAAAGATTTGCGTGAAATGTCAGTACTTTAACCAACAGAGAAGTTTTATGTTAGTAATTGCTTTTTGAGCACAACACAGCTGAACATGCAAGGTTTAAGCTTAGTTTAAAGGACAAAGAACTGTGCTGTAGGTAGTATCACTACAAGTCAGCTCAAATTCTTAATGGGAGGAATTATGTTAATTTACTACTCTTTCTGCATATCTGTGTTGCACAGATAGGAATTGAAGGAAAGGCATCCATTCTGGGTATGCTGAGAAACTGGAAAAAAACCAGGGATAGTTTTATTGATAAATATCTACAAATGAAAAATCACACTGAAATTAATTCTAAAAAAAAAAAAGCCAAATCAAATTTTGAAGAGGTTCATAAGATGTTGAAGTGCTGAAAAAATTTCTCCTGTATTTTGCATTGCCTCATACAGGAGAGGCTGGTTTATTAACTGCTTTGTCTTTAAAAGAGAAAATTCTTTTTAGAAGGTGAATAGATAGCCTTGAGTCAAATCCAGTCCTATCAGAACAAAAGGCATTATTTTTTTTATTCATACATAATAGTTATCAATCTTTGTTAACTATTATAAAATAGTATCCAATCAAATAGTAAAATTAAAAGTGTTGTTTTGCAATGAGCTGTCATATGTTTTCCCAAGACTAAGGTCTGAGAGCCTCTTAGCTCTGCCTTTATAAACTGGACTATATGAAGGAGTGGAAAACAGATTCTAAAGAAAAGATATGCACTGAAAAAAATAGACGTGCACTGAGTATTAGCTGGACTGAGCTCAGAGTTTCACATATTGCAGCTTTGGGAATGAGCTGGCATAGTGCCCCCACTACCAAACTCCTTAACATGCAGAGACCATATGGGATTTTGACAGAAGCAGCATGACATCAGTTCAATTTCCTTTTTCTTCTAAATTTTAAAGTATTCATATATACAGAATGCTGTTTACCTATCCAACCAAAAGTTAATTATTTTAATACACAGAAAGAAGGTAAAATGATTTGTGGTACATGAATCTGTACAAAACATGGCTTGATATGAATTTTGTACATTGAAGAAATTATAAAGAATTACTTAGGATGTTACAGAATCATAGGTAACTGTCTGCAATTACTTTGGGTAACTTTATAGTTACAAATTAGGAAACAAGGAAACATTTTCAACAAGAGTGGGAGAATTTGCATTCTATTATAAATTTTGGAAACAAACATCTTAGTTTTAAAACAAGCCTAATAGTGTATAATTTCTGTTTTGTATTTTTAGAATGCTTTGAAGGTTTGACACACCTTATGAATTATCATGTGGGCCTGTAACAGCTGTAGATTTGACAGTTATCCTCTTCATCAAAAGGCTTTTCTCTTAAAATATACTCCTACAGTGAAGGTAGAAATAGACTGTGATGTACAAAGTAAACATCTATATGTTGCCCCTTGATAGCTTTTAAAAACAAATTTTGTTTTGCCAGTCCTTATGATAAAATATGGCCATTTTTTTGATACAATTGATCTTGTCTGTCTTCTCACAATATGGTCTTTTAACTATCTTATTATAACTATATCTTTAAAATATAAAATTTAAAAAAAGGAAACTTAGCCCTTATCATACACCGTGTTGGTCATAATTTCTTTCATTCACTCTCAGTGACAGCCCTAACATTAAACAATTTAAACTTCAGGAAAGGAAGAACATTATAGTTTATAACCACACTACAATTCCTCATGATAAAAGCAATTTCCAAGTGATCAGCATAAGAAAGCACAGTGAATTCCCATAGGAAGTAAGAGATATCTGGCTCCAAGGGCAAGGTACAACCTGATTTTCTCTAATGTAAAAATTTACCAAATTGCTACAAAATATAAAACATTGGGGAAAAAAAAACCAAACCAAGAACCTAAAATGAACAATCTTCTATGACAAAGCAACTTGCTTAGTGGATGTGGGAAAGGCTGTGGATGTCATCTACCTAGACTTTAGTAAAGCCTTTGACACAGTTCTCCAGAAACTGACTTTCCATGATGTGGAATGGTGTGAAATCACCGGGTAAAAAACTGCATGGATGGCCAGGCCCAGAGTGTGGGTGAATGGAGCTCATCCAGCTGACAGCCAGTCACGAGTGCGGGTCCCATGGGCTCGGTGTTGGGCACAGTCCTGTTCAATACCTTTATCAGTGGTCAGGGATTGAGTGCACCTTCAGTAAGTTTGCAGATGACACTGTGTTAGCTGGGAGTGTTGATTTGCAGGAGAGTAGGAAGGCTCTGCAGAGGGATCTTGACAGGCTGGATCCATGATGACCTTGTATGTTCACTGAGCCGAAGTGCTGGATCCCGTGCTTCCCCTGCAGTGCTACAGGCTGGGGGTGAGTGGCTAGAAAGCAGCTTAGAGGAAAAGCACCTGGGAGTGCTGGCCAACACAGCTGAATGTGAGCCAGGAGTGTGCCCAGGTGGCCAAGAAGGCCAATGGCATCCTGGCCTGCATCAGAAATAGTGTGGCCAGCAGGACTGGGGCAGTAGTGATCATCACAGTTGAGGCTGCACCTCGAGTACTTCAGTCTCAAGTACTTCAGTACCTCGAGTACTTTCAGTCTTGGAAAGATACTGTGGCACTGAAGTCCAGAGAAGGGCAACAAGGCTGGTGAAGGGTCTGGAGTACAAGTCTTATGTGGAGTGGCTGAGGGAGTTGGGATTGTTTAACCTGGAGAAAAGGAGGCCCAAAGGGAAGTTCATCGCTCTCGACAGAGCTTGAAAAGAGGTTTTAGCAGATGGGCACAGCCTCTTGCTCCAGTAAACCAGTGACAGGATGAGAGGAAATGACTTCAAGTTGCACCAGGTGAGGCAATTGAAAGATTGCTTTGCAGAAAGGATAGTCAAACATTAAAGCAGAGTGCCCAGTGAAGCAGTGGAGTCACCCCCCCGGAATCATTCCAAAAGTGTGTGAACATGTCACTTCAGGAGATGATTTAGTGGTTAAACTGCTGGTGGTACTAGATTGATGGTGGACTTGTTCTTTTCATTTTTAACAATTCTGTGATGGCATGATTCTATAATTTTAATGATAAAGTCAGTATACAAATTACGTACTATTGATCTTTACTGACCTACTTTTTCAAAGATAATATGAATTGTCTTTGTAAATGATGCAGTTTTAACACTTAAGCTTGAAATATACCCAGTGATTTTAGCGCAACATTGTGCAAAGTACACTCTAATTAATTTGAAAAAATTTCAGCTTTGAATTTTTATCATAAGCCAGACTTTCATATTGTTTAATCCAAAAGACCTTTTATTTTGGATGAAGTAGTTAACTGTAAGGTCCTTTTTTCTTAGTAAAAATTAACTTTTCCTGCAGCATACAAGATTGCTACTGTCTATTTGATACCACTCACACCATTAAACAAGCTTCAATAAACATTAAAACTATTTGGTAAAATTGTTTCCAACATAATTTTTCAATTCATACCTAGGAATTATCTTTAGTCCTGGAAAGCCATTTTCCTATCCCTTTCAAATACAGATGAAGACAACTGCTGAAAAAAAACATGGAAACAATGTACTTTAGGCATGGATAATTTCTTTTAAAATATTCAAATAATTTAAAGTGGGGTTTGCATTTATAAAATTAAAAATTCATTAAGTTCCTAAATTTTATATTATAGGACTGTAAATCAATATATAGTATTATAAAAGTAAAAGCATAGAAAGATGAGAAAGTGGATTAAATAAATCTTATTTTACTGATTCCATTCCATTATGTACAAACACAAAACTCACCAGGACATTTATGTACAAAATTTCCATTTCCCTTGGATAAGCTTTCAGTGGAAAATATTTTTTTCTTTTTTTAGAAGTTTTAATTAATTAACTTTTACAAGTCATAAATAGACACTTTTCCTATATTATGTTGAAATATTCAGAGGTTTCTTAGAAGCCCATAAATGGTTACAAAAAGCTCAAAAAACAAGGTGAAATTTTCATGTACACATACATTTTAAAATGTGCCAGTTAATTTAGTGGCAGTCACCAGTATAAGAAAGGGACAGAAGAGAAATTTTGGTGAACTGGATAAAATAAACAATCATTACCTCTTGCAGGACAAAAAATAGTAGTCTAGTTAAAATTCGCTATGTACTTTGATAATAAGTATTTTTTTCCATTAAAAGACATTAGCATTAATATTTCTATCCATAGACAATGTAAATAAAAGCATTTTGGTGTGTGACAGCTGTGCCTGCTAGATAAGAGAAGCATTGTGAAACAGCGGAGAAGTAATTTTCCTGTGACTTATTTATATTCATCACTGCTATAAAAATGAAGGAGAGGGGAGGAAAATCAATCCCAGTATTTGGATGGAAAAGGTAAATAATTATTTTGTGAACATTGTGAATTGGTGTGGTGACACCTTTATTCTGGTTCATTTCCCACATTCTTAAGATACTAATCAACACAGTGAAGAACTTTCAAGTGGCTCTGAAATGTATTTCTTTCTTAGATTTCATGTGCTGTAGGACAGCTGAGCAGATGCTAAAAGCTGTTCTGTGTCTGCTGTATCTGATGACACACAGAGGCCAAAAGGTTTTTTGACATATAGCTTGACTGGATTTCACAAACATCTAATAATCCCCCGTGTGTCAAAGAGAAGGTCGCTAGCTCCCTTTAGGAAATAAAAAAGTCTTCCTTCTATGGATAAAGTGTGATGCACTGCCTCACACTTCCTCTAGGTTGTAGGTAGCTCTGCTAAAAAGTACTGCATATTTTACATATTAAAATATCAAATTGTGAATTCATTGGAACTTATAGTTTCACCAAATCTCTTTCACTTCCCAAATCCTGTAGAGACCTGTTATAAAAGAGAAAGAAAGGTCTTCATTTCAATAACAATGCACTGATGAAATATAAAATAATATCTTCTTATGAAAGAGCATGGGCTTGATTTCTTAGGAATACCTTGTGCTGAATTCCTTATGTCTGAGAAACTGATATACATTTTGTTTTTAATAGTACAAAATTATTATTCTCAAAATTTAATTTTGCAAATAAATTTGCTATAATTTATCATTATCTCCTTGTTTACACTCCAGCGATCTCAACAAGAGCATTTTACAGCCTCATAAATCCATGTACACATTTTGGGTTAGGAAAAATAATTGTGTGCTCTAAAAGCAGCAGATGGTCAAAAATTCACTGTGGAGGAAAGCGAGTTCTAGTGCTATCACTAGAAATGAACTCTACCGGCTGACCGAGTAATGTGGTCTACAACCTCCTTGTCACCTGTGCAAAGCCCAGCTTAAAATAGAGCTCCTCCTATGAAGACAGGCTCAGAGAGCTGGGGTTGTTCAGCCTGGACAAGAGGAGGCTCCAGGGAGGCCTTACAGCAGCCTGGAGGGGACCTTTTGTAAGGGCACGTAGTGACGGGACAAGAGATAATGCCTTTAAATTGAAAGAGGGCAGGTTTAGGTTAGATACACAGAAGAAATTCTTTACTGTGAAGGTGGTGAGACACTGGAACAGGTTGTCCAGAGAAGTTGTGAGTATTCCATTCTTGGAAGTGTTCAAGGCCAGGTTGGATGGGCCTTCAAGAAACCTGGTCTACTAGAAGGTGTCGCTGACCTGCCAGAGGGTAGGAATTAGAGGATATTTAAAGTCCCTTCCTACCCAAACCATTCTGTGAAGCTATGATGACTCTCAGGGAAGCAATGTATTGTTTTTTCAACTGAGAAAAGACAAGGGGTTATCTGAGGCTCTCAATATAAACACAGAAAAAGAAAATATTGAGAGAAAGCAAAAAAAGTAGTAGATTCAACAAAAATTGTTGCATGGGACTTTAAATAACAGTGTGGGAAGATGCTACTCAAACATATTATCTTCTGCATTCCCAAATAGAGCTGATAATTTCAAAATAATTTCCTTGAGGGCAAAAGCTCTCTTTAAATTCCTGTATGAACTGACAATTATTTGCAAAGGTTTATATATAGTGTAATTAGCAACTATGGATAACCACGTATTTTAGATCAAATGCCAAGTACACATTTTATGATTACCACATGGTCTATACCATAATCCAAATATTTCTTTCCCAGCTCTTTTTTCTTCCCTTTTTTATCCTCTTTCCCACTTGCTGGTGCTCAGTAGATCTTCTTGCTGCCTGATCTTAGCAGCTTCCTCTGCCATGAAATCCCTGTGCTCAGCTTTCATCCATAACCTGTGCCTGGCACTCTTTATTTAATAATGCCCAAACAAACCCCTATCAGACTAGTGCTCTCAGAGTCACTGTCCAGTCTCTCACCTGTGCTTAGGGTGCAGCAAGTCCAAAGGGCCATCTCATCTACAATCCTTGTGCTAGCCTTCAGCCTGGGGGGGCAGGCTCTGAAGAGCTCCTCTCCCACTCTTTCAAATGCTCCTCTGTGTGTGCCGGCACACAGAGAAGAAACAGGAGTAGTGTATTAGGACTGTATTGCAATAAACAGCTCTCTCAAACAACAAATAGTGACTTCTTTCCACCCCCTCAAGCTTCCACTATTAGTAAGAGTAGCACTAAACAAGCAGTTAAGGGGTGTGCACATAGTTTCCTGTCATTGATGGCAGACTTTGAATGTGGCAAAATCTGACAGATACGTGCACAGAACAAAACAAGATGTGCCACATAGTTTTGGTTCACCAAAGTTTAATGTTTTGTTTTTTTTTTTCCTCTGTTGCTGAGAGAAGCTATTTTGAGATGCAAAAGAGAAGGCATATGTTTATGGGTGTTTTGTTTAGAAAATGTGACATGCCCTAAGAGTGTTTGTCAATTCTAACATGTTTTTCTCCCATATGCTGGTGATTGGTGGCTGTAGCTGAAGCAAATTTCCAGTCATGGTTGCTAAAATTGATACTCTGAAGACATACAGAGACAGTGGAAAAGTCTGTGTGTACATTTTGGTGAGAATTTATCCAACAGTAGGCTTATCAACATTTTCTCCAGTTTATTTAAAGTCTGGGATTGGTGTCATTGTGTCATTCCCCCTACTCCCTCCCTCCTCCCTCTGCCCACCACCACCTCCACCACCACTGAAAGTAGTTGCTCCTAAATGTGTGTAAAGCCATCTTTTGAAAAAAGTGTATCTGCAAGCAGGCAGCCTGCAGCACAAGAAGCAAAGAAATGTAGACTCAGATGTTTTCACCATTTCACTGAGCGTAGAATGTCTTAGAGAAAATTGTTTAGGTGAGATTAGGGTCACTCCACATTTACAAAAATCTGAAATTATGTTGCAGGCCAGCCCTGCATGGTGTGCCTGTGATAAGCCCAGTAAGAACTAGGCAGCAAACTGATAGGTCAATAGATGACTTATGAAACTCTTTTGCTGTTATATGGATGCTTCTTAGTTTCTCCAGAAGGCAGAGCTTTCAGACATGACATAACAGTACTGACTAATCAGTATCTCCATATGGTGCAGAAATTTAAAAGAAAAAATAATGTTGATAGGAAAAGTAATTTGAAATGTGTATATATATGTATAAATGAGAATTTGTAAGTACATATGCAATGGAAAAAAGAGGTGTCTGGAAATTCTGGAAAAGATCTACATGCAGCAACTCATCAGATAGAAGTTTTTCTCTTGAATTGGCAGCAAAACGAATGTCATCATGATATAGAATAAAGAAGCAGTACTTTAAGTTTCTTTTTCAGCTGCATCTGGAACATCTTATCAGGTTAGGATATATGGGCAAGAAGAACAGTCAAGTTACTTGGAATTCAGAAACAGTAAGAATCAAGAAAAGCAGGTAAATAAATAAAAAAATAGCTAACCTTTTCCATGACAACCCTGGAGTGATGTGCTGTGCTCGTAACCCCTTGTGTGAAGATGAATCCCCCATCAAAAAATGTTTAATTAACAAAACCGGTCAATTTTACACCCCAATAATCACATTTTAAAAAGCAAATTTTTTACTGGTGGATTACTGCATGCATTGAAATCACATATGGTTTAGGCCATGTCTCAGGTGACAGCTCTGGGGGCTGTGAGGCAGCTAATGTGAGGAGAAGAGTGTGGTGCAAGATGTGTTGTTTTCCACTTTTTTTAACTTCTGTCTTACTGATTCTTTGGGAGATGTGAAAGGGTCTTTAATGCAAATCAAAACGAAGTGATTCCTAAACAAAAATTTGTAAATGCTTCCAGAATGTAAGTCAAAAATAATAGCATTATTTCCATTTTCTTTGTTTTTAGGATTTCAGGAAGGACCATGAGAACACATAATCGGTAAGTCAATGTCAGATAAACCCAGGAATGCATCACTTTATGTTTAATGCTAACACTAAAGGGATGTCAAGGCATACAACAAGAGAAATCTGTTCAGAAGACCTGTCTTCTCTTCATGCTCGAAATGAACTGAAATAAATCATACTATCTGCTTCAATATATACTTTTTGTTAATATTTTATCAATACAAAAAAATAGCAGAAAATTATTAGGCATTCATCAAAGCCTTTTTTTCCAAATTAAAAGTCTAAACACAAGACAATATATAGACAAAAATGACTGATAAATAAAAATTCTACACACCAGTTATCTTTGAGCATCGAGCTAATTCAAATTAAGCTATCAGTTAATGGCAGCTAACTTTCCAGAAATTAAAGTATTCTCATGTTGTTACCACTGATTAGAAGTTGACAAGATAAAATGACAGGAAGATATAGTAGAGACACTATAGCCATAATGAACTGCGATTGTTGCATTGCATAAATAGCTTTTAAAATTTGTTAGTGCTATGCCTGCTCATCAGAGTTTAATTAAATTGTGTGATATTATGAAGAAACCGGAGAGCATTTAATTTAATATAAGATGGACAGACCAGATTGAGAGTTAATTCCTGTTAAAAATTACAGCATATGTCAGTCACCATATTAAGGGACACTAGCCTATAGTTGGAAGAGCATTTTGTTGAATGGGGAATTTCAGAGTATCTGTAAATTTGTTATAGATGAAAACAGTGTTCAAGCACACTATTGTCTCAAGTCATTCTTACTCAAAGCGTCACCAAAAGCAAATTTTCATTGTCCTCTACCACAGGTGAGCTATTCAGACACAGTTATAAGAGGCCACTAAGAGCTGTAAGTAAATTACAAACTCCTGGCCAGAAATAAAAAAAAAAATAACTGCACTAGGCTATAGGGCTGCAATATGCTAGGGCAATCCTTTATAACTCTGCTATTTATGTGCATTTGTGTACATTCATATATTCATACTTATGTACAATAATTAGGTTCACCTCTGCTTACAGTGATACTCTTTTCCTCAAGTACAGAAGTGTCATAACAACCTGTATATTAAAACAAAAAAGAAAGGATCAAATATAACTTGTTTTTTTGCACACAGTGTTAAAGAATGGATAGTAATCAGTATTTGCTTTCCCTGATATTGCACTAAAGAAAACAAAATTAAAAACAATGGAAGGGATTTTGTTGTGTGCTTGCAAGTGTGAAGTATTGTACACCTGATGACCACATGTGTAAAATTGAGTGGTGGTAAGTAAAACAGAGAATTTGACCTTCACCTTCCATACTGTGATCCACATTAAATTTTTATTAGGAGGGAAGTTGAGCTTTTTGGGGAAAATAATTCTTTGTATCTCACTGTTAAAAAAAATTGGAAAACTCTGCTGGCAATGCATAAATTTAGAGAAAAGTGAAATCTCTAACTTTTGTTTCATGTTAAGAGCTCTCTCTAAGCTGTAGCTGAATTCACATTGCCTATTATCTTGCCACATTAAAATCTAAGTAATTATATGTTCTTTTGTGTAACCATCTTATGCACTTACTTTCATGACTTTTTCCAACTAAACTAGCATAGTTTAGACTAGCATAGTCTCCCTGAAAAGAAAGACACATGTAAATCTCATTGTACTGCTGCAGAAGGCATACACATCCCCTGTTAGTTTGGGATCCAGCTTTCATTGAAGTGCAGGATTATTTTTCTGTTGACTTCTGTTGACTTCCTGTGTGCATGAAGCTCATAAAACCCCTAGCCTGGTTTATAATTGCATTTCAACTGTTATTCTGATTTTCAATCTTGCTTTGAAATATTTTTATCTTGGCAGAGATTGGTCTAACTTCCTGTCTGCTACTCAAGCTTGGTTTGGGAATTATATTAAATGCATAACCTTTGAAAAATGTATTGAGATTAACAAGTGCTGCAAGTATTTAATAAATGTTCTCTTAGTGCCATAAAGCACTGGGTTTTTTTCAAGCTGTCAACCAGAGAGACAGTTATTACTATGAATAATAGATCGAGTTTTGAGATAATTTATATTGAAAAATAAGTCCTGTATCTGTAAGACTTGTTGTTGCAGAGATTGCCAAAACCAAATTAACTCAGTAGCACTCTGTACCTGAAAATAAGAGCTACACAATAATATTTGTTAAATTATTTATTTCACAATTTCTTAAATTATTCTAATAATTTAAATTATTATTCTCAAATTATTTTTTCCCTTCAAAAAACCCCAGGGTTTTAATCTCTGTCTACGTTCTCAAAACACTAAAGTTTCTGCCCTGGTTCTGGACAGGACAGGTTTATTTTTAGCCAGGAGAGGGCATGACCCTGAGGTTATTCTATAGCACCACATGTCATTGCCAGGGATGGATACAGGAAAATTACTCTCTGCTGGGGAAAAAGGGAATCTTTCTAGTCAAGAAAACATGGCAGAGAGAGCAGCCTGATACTGTTCATTGCTGGGGGTTTTTCATGTAAATAGTTTCTTTTTTTATACCTTTTATTATTCATATTTTTTCTGTTATAGCTCTTTTTCTTATCTCACTGTTGTTTCAATTAAATTGTTCTTATTTCCATGCATGATCTTTTCCTTTTGTGCCTCCATTTGAAGAGGGGAGGAGAAGCAACACCTGATTTTAGCAAGAGTACTAAAATTGAATAATGCCATTCCCAAACCATTACAGTTTTTTCAGTATTAGAGACCATTATGTCTATTTAAATGTCTGGAGCAGTGGACTTAAATATGTTATTTGTGCTACAGAGCAAGATTAAAGCTGATTACAGATACTCAGATAGCTAAATAAAGCCTAAATGTTTAGTTAAAGAGCATTTTATTTGACACAAAGAGAGACAAAATAGGTACTGGGGTGAAGACAGCAGTTTGTTACGTTCACACTGCATGCATCAGCTCCCTGGTCAAAAAGAAATGACCACAACCTCAGCATCTTTTGCCTTCATTACCATACATCTCATCTGAGGGCTTGCCCTTCGAATTTCACTGGTTATACAATTCTTTTGGACGTGGAAGTCAGTGTTAATCTCTTTTGATGTGGAAGTAGATTATGGAGAATCTTAAGAAACTTCCCTTAAGGAAAGAGTTTTCTTTAAGAAGCCTGAGTCTTAAAATAATCTTCCTGGAAAAAGGGAATAACGAAAAATAGTTGATGAGTCTTCTGTAGACAGTGGATGCAAAATCTTCATATGCAGTCTATATGAGTACTATAAAATCACATGAACCTGTTATGTCACTTATGACAAACTGTGATTTGCTACAAACACATTTCATGTCTGAAGAGATATGTTGGGAAATAATAGGAGACGAAAAAAGGAAAGAAAGGAAAGGGAAAGGAAAAGGGAAAGGGNAATTAATCTCCTCTGTCACTTTACGTATCCAGACATAGAAAATAAACGTAATTGCTGAAAAGATGGAAAATAACTTGGGAAGAAACAAACCGAGGATAACCTTGAGAAGACAAGAAAGCCAGAAAATAGTACAGGAAACTAAAGGCTGAGAACAATAGAATACTTCACAGGAGATAATTCTGCTTAATATATGCCAAATGGAGTATATCCATGCAATCACCTTTCAGTATTTCAGTATGGAATGTTTCAACAAAGTGCCAGTCGTTCATAAGGATGACCAAGTAAGGCTCCGTTCTAATGGATATTTTGACATATTGTTGGTTCAAAACCAGTTTATCTGACTTCAGACATTTTCTAGTGATTGGAAGCAAGCTAAACATACTCCTGAGTTTCTTTTTTATAGGTTCTATTTGAAGGTTCAAAACAGATAGTATACCCTGAATAATTTTTTTTCCCTTTAGGTAATGTCAACAAAACTGTTTCAATATAATTATATGTATGGCTAATTTATACCTCTGAATGATAGGATGACAATAAAATATTATCCTAAAATGGTAGGTCTGTTGAGGTTGTTCTTTTGGTGTCTCACAAAAGGTGAAAAATTGAATATATTTTAACTCCATGATCTTTAGGGCAACATTATGTCTCTTGGTACACTGCAACCTTCTTCACAAAGGATGCCCTCCAGAACTCAAGGATTAACAAATAATAGAATGCATTTGAATGCTAAGAATCCATTTTTTGACATACAGAAGGAAATACTAAAAGCATTGCATAACATGCAATAATATTAAATTTTGGGATTTAATATTAGGTCAGAGCAGCAAGCTTAAATGGAGATTTTAGTGCAATGGGTAGTTTAAACTCAAGGAAGCAAGAAATCCTTTTTACAGTCTACAGCTTCCTCATGAGGGGAAGCAGAAGAGAAGACACTGATCTCTTTTCTCTGTTGACTAATGATGAGATCTGAGGGAACAGCACTGAGCTGTGTCAAGGGAGGTTTATGTTATATTTAGGAAAGTTTTCTTCACCCAGAGGATGGTTGGGCACTGGAACAGGCTCCCCAGGGAAGTGGTCACAGCACCAAACTGACAGAGTTCAAGGAGTCTTTGGACAATGCTCTCAGTGGTGTCACTCTTGGGAATGGTCCTGTGAAGGGACAGGAGTTGGACTTGATGATCCTTGTGGGTCCCTTCCAATTCAGGATATTCTGTGATTTTATGACTCTCAATAAGAGAAAGTGGGATTACAAAAGAAAACTATTTGCACTATTCTTTTTCTATTTAGTTTGGGTTTTTTTTTCCACTTAGTAGTGTTCCTTCTAGCATTTTTTGTAGCAAAGACTTTGGGTTTTGGATTCTTCTCTTCTTTTTTTTTAGATTAATGCAGGTAGTAAATTTTTGAGTTGTTAATATCATCCTATATAAAAAATAGCTTTTTTACATTTTTTTATGCCTATTTGCATTCCACTGTGGAAAACCAAACTTGTATTTTATGCTAAAGCACAAGTGACATTAACTAACAAAGGGAACCTGTCAATACAAAGGCCTGTAAAATCCCTTAATTTATACAGAATTTCCCATCTTCCTTATTGTGTCTCAGAATGATCTCTCATTATAAATAGCACATAGTTTTGCAAAGTCTTTTTGTGCAGCTCTTAGTCACGGCGCTTGGAAGATGTAAATTAAAAAATACTGTAAAAAAAATGCTTGAAGGAAAATTACATGAAATCTGTAACAGAGCTTTATTACTATCAATAAACTCTCCTATCTGCAGTACAGACAGTTGTTAAAACTACTTGGAACAAATTACCAGCAGGCAATTAAGCTAGAAAAACAATAGGGATATGGCACAAAATGAAAAAAATGCCAAGAACTTCAAATGCACATTCAATATTTCATCCTTCCATTCTTACAGAATGCATAATATCTGTACACGGAGCATAGATCCGTGCACCTTTTGACCTATCTGCTGACAAACTGTCCCAAAATAATCGTACCTGTAGTTAATCTAAATTCTTCAACAGAACTGAAATAATCTGTATTTTGTTTGCTAGAACTGCATGCTATAGAATGTTATTTTTTTAAAGCATATTATTTACCAGAGGAATAGAAATGTCAGTTTTAAAACCACTCACAACTCCTGCATAATCACACAAGGAAAACTAAAAAGAACACTAGGGATGAAACCAAGTCAAAGGTGGCAAAACAAGAGATCTTACAAATACTGCAAGATCATTTCGATAAATCCATATTCAAGCATATGAGGGGTTCTTCTGGAAAAATATGTCTATAAATAAAACCACTGATTACACTAGCAAAAATCCTATCCAAAACCAGATGTTCAGAGTCACTTCTAAATGAAAAAATATTTTCTGAAAGAACTTCAGAGGATTAATTTTTCTACAAGCAGGAGGAATTACAACTTTTGGATTAGATTCCTAAAGTATTTCCTCCTTTGAATCTGCAGAGATTTGAGGAAAAAATAGTAGAAGGTAGACTTGGATTGATACTCATATCTCTATTCCAGAAGTGTGGAGAATTAGGATTCCAAGGTGCAGCATGTGGTTCCATCAGTGGAAACAGCACATATCTTACTGAAATGTCAGCATGGTGTCTGGAACCAGAGGGCTTGGACAGGCTTTATATCTCTTTTTTGAGATTTAACCAAAGCAAATTGCCTCCCCTGGGGCATGCCTGAGTTAGTTAGGTAATTCCCTCCCTGTCCACTGAACACCCCTGTGCTGGCAATTCAGTATTTATGCATGTACAGAATAGTCCTAACCAAGTGAAATATAGAGTAGAAAAATAGGAACATAGGTCCCCTGTGAGGTGGGGCATGCTCCAAAGATGTTTAACACATACTGGCAAGTTCAGAAATGTAGAACAACTAATTCAAACTTACTTTCTGCACACAGAACACAGAATGCTTCACTCCATTCTGGGAACATCCACTTGGATGGATACAGACAATTGCTTGTTCAAAATTCATGTTAGCTAAGTAACTCTGATTTGTTTAACCATATTTGTGCAATGCTCTTTATGTGCTATTTGTGCAATGTTCTTTATGTGCTAAAACATGAATGAGACCTTATTCCTTTTTATATAGTAGTTTAGTTGTTAAAACAGCGATTTTCAGCTTTTGTAACTGATGATTTAGATTTTTGGGAAGGAAAAGAATTACCATCATAATATTTTATTTCCTCTTTGTAAAACTCTCTTTTTACTATTCCAGTGGTTTTGCATTCCAGCCTCTGATGTTAGAGCAGACTAACATCCTTTTGAGAGGAGATAGAAAAAAGTAGGGGTTAGAATAATTTTGGAGTAAGAAATTTACATTTGTTGTCTTTTTAAACACATTCAACTAATCTCCTAAAAGAACACAGTTAACAGCTCAGCAGCATACAGGATGGAGAACTACAGAGAATGCTCACATATTTTACATTGAAGAATAATTTGTTAAAAAGAATTCTAAGGACAAGATTTGAGACTGCTCATACCCTGTTAAGCAGCTTATGCTTATCTGCTCAATGCAGTCTTGTCAGATGCCTGAGAACCTGCTTTTCCCTGCACAGAGAGTGTGCATTCTGGCACACTGCTGATCTCAATGCAACAAAAACTTTTCAAAAAATGTGGTTCTGTCACTTTCAGAGCATGGTTCTAGTCACAGTCCTAAGAAGATTCCATGTAGATGGACATACTTTTATTTTCAAACCTGTATAACATTGATTAGGCTTTTCCATGTAACATCAGAATTCACTGTGTCTTAATACTTTCCATTCACAATTTGTTTCTTATATTTATTTTTATTTTTCTGTCTAGGACACTTTTCTTTTAATGTTCATGAATGTCATGGCAGACAATCCTACACAGAATTCCTATTTTGAAGTGTAATATTCATTTCTATCACCCTTTTCAGACTCACTCCATGAAAAAAACAGCAAACAGCATAAGCACAGAAATCCACTGTGAAAAAAAAAAACATGAAAAAATGTCAGGGAATGTGAAAGATAATCAAATTAGCTCATAGAGTGAGTATTCTCTAGAGAACTGGAATACAGTTTGATACAGTTGATAGGGTCTCTGGCTGCTAATCAGAAATTAATTGAGTAAACTAATTGATTAAGATTGTTTCAACTGCATTGTTAAATAGCTTGTAAAATGCCACAGAGTACACTTCAAATAGTGCAACTGACATCAAATCATATACTCAGATGAGCTGTTAAATGAAATTACTGAAGTTCTGTAAGAAAGAGTACATCCTGTTCAAATGAATATTTTCCATTTTGAAAGGAGATGGAAAAAGAGACACAAATTAAGACAAATTCATATTATTTTCAGCAGATTGAATCTTATGGGAAAATATCTATCATCATTGCCCATCACTATTCAGCCAACAGGTTATCATGGATTTTCATCAGCAGACGAATGAAGTTTCAGAGCACACGAAAAATAAATGTATCATTCTTCAGCACTTATCTGAGAAACACACCTATATTCTGTGGCAAGAAGACACCAGATAACTCTGCTTCCCTTAGTGTACCAGCCTCTACAAAACTTGAGAACAGGTCAAGCCCCTGCATTTATTACCCTCCTAAAGATACTGTAAGCATGTCTGAAGTACTGCAGGAGCCAGCAGTAAACATCAGGGGAGCTGAACACTGCCAGACTGCCATAGAAAACCAGCCAGCCTGGCTCTGATGTCAGTCTCCTTGGAAGAAATCCAGTAGAAGACAATGGAGTTATGTTGGACATGTAGTGCTATAATTGTGATCTGAATCTCTCCTACAGAATTTAAGGGTGTCTGTTTAAATGAGATTTCAGACCTTTCTATAGGACTGACTGTTAGCTGCAAATGCAAAATTGTTTTACTACAACAAGTGTTAGTATTTATTTCAGAATCTGATAGATATTTGAAACTTTGGCACACAACTGCATTTATTCAAGGACAGAATATATTTTCTAGGGTACTTTAATTAGTTATAGACATGCATAATCTGAACCTGACCATCTGATATAATGACCATATTAAAAAAATCCATTGTTGGAACATTATTTAATATTAGTTTGCCAGAACAAATTTTTCTCCTGGAAATTTTTCTATAAATAAATTAAAGGTTAAAATTAATTAAAAGTCATATTTTGTGAAATGAAAGAATTAAGTGTGCACAGAAATGGCAAACTGGCAGGTGAAAACCAAACTAATTTTCAACTATATTTTTTCTTTGATAATATCTGATAAGACTGATTCTATTTATGTATTTTCTATTCTACAAAATCTCTACTCCTTTTAAACAAAGCTGTACATGAGTTGAACACAGATCTATTTGTCACATGCATAAAACAGAAAATGTCTGTACTATTTGCTGAAATGTGTCAGTATACAGATACTGAAGCATAACAGTGAACAGCTTGAGGTTCATCTACTTCTGCCTTAAAAGCAAGTTGAAAATTAAATCAGCATAATTTGACAACAATGTTATCTTTACATTTGAAATTAATTAGATAATCATGAACAAATTGCAGAAGTTTAAATTAGTTAAATATACAAATGTGTAAAATAAGCTTATTACTTTAATGTATTATGGCAAACTTGTTATTTTCATTCTTGCACTAGATGAAATTCAAAGTTGCAATTAGCAGTCATCACAGGACGTTTTGTACTTCAGGACTGCAAAATCTTCAGTAATTTGAGATCAAATAACACTTGGGCACTGCAATAGTTACAGTTAGGATCAACATATAGTACTTCAATGTATAGAAGAGAGCGAAATTATCTTTGGAAAACATTTGGCATAATTTGGCTGGTATTACTGAGCACTAACAAAAGCTACAATAAAACTTAATTTGAACTGAATTGAGAGACAAAACATGAAAAGATAGTAATGTAGAATGTACTTGGATTCATGCCTGTGGGTTCTTTCAAAACTATGCCAATATTCATGGATACCCAAGTTTAAGAAAAGCCTTTTGCAAATGTGCTCTAAAATCAGAGACTCCAGGGTCTCAAGAATCAATAATGTGGCCCATTCAGTCATGTGAATGCCTAATGTTTCTGTTTCTTATTTATTTGTATTTTTATTCTCACAAAGTTTGTTTGAAGCTCTTCTCTGTAGAAATGTTTGCATGTATTCCCCTTTCTATGTGGTGGTTGCAGCATGTGACTCTGAATTATATTTCTGAATTGCCTTTTCAGCTTAATGTATTCTTAGACACAAATATTCCATTCTGTGGCCATTGTTCTTCTGTGAAGTAGGAAAGCTTGAACCTATATTCTGGTGTCAGAATATGAGAGAAAAACTAATGTTTCTGATGTTGAAATAAAAGAAATATATCTCTTTTAAATTGCTTCCTTCCTCTCCTCCATCATTATTTTAGTCTAGTTTTTAACTTTAAATTTTGTTCTATGTGAAATGAATCCAAATCCAAAATTTTCAACAAGTTCACTTTCAAAACTTAGCTGTGGTTCTATATTTCATGTTTTCAGATGTAGTCAGTATAGTTCCAGCAGCTAGAAGTAACACCATTCCCATTTCAATTTTCCAGTTGAAGCGTTGTTGTGAGTTAGAGAACTAAAACATACACTTCTAAAAGACATGCTACTGGGTTTCTGCTGAGGGATAACAAGACAAAGTCTGGCCTGTCCACTATGGACACTTTCTTCCTCCTGTAAGAAATTGTCTGACACACAACATGTCCTAATTAGGAGTAAGAAACTTGGGCAGCAAGAGTAAGTTCAAAACAGAGCATTGTTGTTTGTGATGGGAAAAGGTAGGCAGGACTATTTTCCTCCAAATTCCTAACAAGGCTCCAAAACTTATTGATTTTTCTTGCCTNAAGAAGCAATTAGCCTATTATTCTTATTGCTATATATATAAATTATTACCTTTTTAGTAATTCTCTTCAGAATATTTTATCTCAACCCCCATTCCCATTTCAGAAAGTTATAATACCAACATAGTTTTTCTGTTGTTTATTGATCCAGATCTGAGCTGTTTAAGCCCAGCTGATTTTTCTGTTTGTCTTTAATTGATTAACTGAGAAATGACATTCCAGTTGAGCCATTTGATGCTCAGTAAGATTCTTTTTTGGATGGTAATTTTGTTTGGTAATATTTGAACTNTCAACAAGTTCACTTTCAAAACTTAGCTGTGGTTCTATATTTCATGTTTTCAGATGTAGTCAGTATAGTTCCAGCAGCTAGAAGTAACACCATTCCCATTTCAATTTTCCAGTTGAAGCGTTGTTGTGAGTTAGAGAACTAAAACATACACTTCTAAAAGACATGCTACTGGGTTTCTGCTGAGGGATAACAAGACAAAGTCTGGCCTGTCCACTACGGACACTTTCTTCCTCCTGTAAGAAATTGTCTGACACACAACATGTCCTAATTAGGAGTAAGAAACTTGGGCAGCAAGAGTAAGTTCAAAACAGAGCATTGTTGTTTGTGATGGGAAAAGGTAGGCAGGACTATTTTCCTCCAAATTCCTAACAAGGCTCCAAAACTTATTGATTTTTCTTGCCTGGAGACTAGAGTACCATAGGAAATAAATCTTAAGTATTAATGTAGTTATACTATCCTTAAGCTCTCCTGCAAACCATCTGCAAAATAAACCTCCCTCTCAATTACATATACATCTAAGAAATGAGTTAAAAGGTTCTCTACCCAAGTGCATGTACATTGAACAAACAGATGGAGAACATTGCTAGGACATAAAATACATCATACACTGTAAAAAGACTATCCCTTGAGAGGCTGCCAACCTAATTTAATTCCATGTAGACTTCCCTGTCCCTTCCTTCCGTCCAATGTTTCAGGGAAAACACAAGATTTTTTTGCCTTTGTATTCTTCAGGTTGACAAAGCTGTTACAAACACCATCAAAACCTTGGCCTTGTTAAGCACTAGTAAAGCAACATGTTAGGCTTCTACTAGTTTACTCAAAAAGTGCAGTAATTCAGTAAATACATCCATTTTTAATCACCTTTATCAACACTACTAAAATTATTTGGAAGTAATAACTGGGCAGGAGAAGTTTACAGCTCATTCCTTTTCTACAGACCATTACCTTTTTTCTGTCTCATGTAATGCAGTTAGAAAACAAGAAACCGACACTAATCATCATTTAATCAGAAAAATTTATCCAGTATATCTTCCTTAGTCTTGCTAGTAATAAATTAAGATATTTTAGTCTGGTCCTCTCAGAGACATTTGCCTTTTTGCATTTCACTAAGATCATCTATTTCCCACACATATTGCCCTATTTAACTCCAATGCTTCAAACTCTGCTGATCTTAAATGCCTTTTGGTAAGCAGAAACAGCAAGCAGTTTTATTTAGTCTGTATTTGATTTCTGCTTAAAGTCATGAAGTGTTTCACTGTAATATTTCCATATTAGTCATATAAGTTAATTTTAAATGAGGAAAAAAATTATTCAAATATTTAAGAAGCAATTAGCCTATTATTCTTATTGCTATATATATAAATTATTACCTTTTTAGTAATTCTCTTCAGAATATTTTATCTCAACCCCCATTCCCATTTCAGAAAGTTATAATACTAACATAGTTTTTCTGTTGTTTATTGATCCAGATCTGAGCTGTTTAAGCCCAGCTGATTTTTCTGTTTGTCTTTAATTGATTAACTGAGAAATGACATTCCAGTTGAGCCATTTGATGCTCAGTAAGATTCTTTTTTGGATGGTAATTTTGTTTGGTAATATTTGAACTGTCTGAAATATTAAATTTGTACACCAAAGTTGGACAATAAGTCAGGCAGATTCTGAGTTAAAACCCTAAAGTCACTATGTACGCCACAGGTTTCTATCTGTTCCTGTAGAAAATTAAAAAAATAGATCTTGGAATACATGTGAAAGAAAAGCAAAGAGTGAAATGCTTTTACATACCTAGGATAGCTGCAAAGTTAATTCTATTACCTTGGGAGAAATCAACCTTTCACAGATATAAATGTGAAATTACCCAAACTTCCATATTCAAGTACTTGCTTTACTGGTATGTTAAATGGGTAGACTCTCAAAAGTTTTCATTTCTGCTGTTTCATGCTGTAAGCAGTAAATGCTCCATGAGATAATTTCAGGTTTCCTAAAAAGACCTAATTTCTTTCCTGTATTATTGATGTGACCATAACTTTGTGTACGTTGCCACACCAGGAGTTTAAATGAGTTGTATGCCATTTAACAGTTCTTTAAACTTTCTGTTGCCCCATGCTTTAGTGAAATAAAAGTTAGAAATACACTAAAATAAACTAAAACTTTCCATCTGTTTGACTTTTTCACACTGCACCAGAGCTTTTTGGACAATTGTTATCCTGAAAACTACCCAAGTCAGGCAGACATATGATGGAGAATATGTTGTATTCTAATTACCACAGAATTGTTTGCAATTTAAATATAAGAAATAGCTTATTATAGTGATCATGTCAAATGTAGTGGTGTCCAAAAATAAAATCCATATTTGGAGTCAGTTTGTCTGGTACAAATATGTTTTAACTTTCTAAAAGTGATGGCTTCCATATGATGCTGGAGATGATCAAAATAAGAGGGATGGGAAATAATTGGCTGGAACAGAGGTTTTCCTTTCTTCCTGATAGAAAATGTTTTAGCAGATGCCTCTTAGAAGGAACTGTTCCAACACTCTGGAAATGAAGCACATGAAGCTCACTATTTTAACTGCCAGAAATAAACATTTTAAAAGAAAAGGGCTTTATTTTGACTGGTATTAGGGGACTGTTCTTTAAATACTCACTGCAAGTTACTTTCCTTAAAGTTAGAAGTATATATAGAAAAATAAGCCATACTATTTTAGCTATTACAATTAAAATTGTCATTGTATTCTAATGACAATGTAGAAATTTGAGGGTTGCTCTGCTCTTGGGCTGATAATTTCTAGAGGGAGAAAAACTCAGAAACTTCTCTTTGTGAAATGGAACTTAGTTCAATGGAACATGGGAATCACATTTAACTTGAAAGTTTCCTTGGCATAATGCCATAGCCATTACCAGTGAGCCAGGAGAAGACTCTGGCCAGTGGAAAATGGAAAAGATTTTTCTCATCAAGTTGAACAGGAGTCTTGACAATAAAGCCAAAATAATAGTGTGTTTGGCTTCTGGTTATCTAAAAAGTGGATGTGCTCCCACTGATTAGGTGTACTTGTGGAAGGGTAATACACAGCTCTAACTGAACAGTAATTTTTTTATGATCATTTATGGATTAGCATCACTAAACTGACTAATTTAACTCACACGTGGCAAAGATGGAAGAGTTTTTTGGGACACTAGATGACTTTTTTTCAGGTCTTGTTACTTCCTGCCATATCATAGATCAAATAATTTTAATTATGTTGCCAGTTTGTATCCTAGAGCATAACTGGAAAAAGAAACAATGGTTAGTATTTCAGCTAAATGTTGATCTGGCATGAGATATTTTGATTAAAAATAGGAATTATTAAGAATGGGTTTTTGTCCTCTAGTAGAACAAATAATCTCATGAGTATTTTTTAAATGAATGCTCTCCAGTGAGTAACCTATGTTGAATAACACTGAAAAGAGGTGTATTTCATAGTAGATAACTACAATTTATTGAAGACAAGTACTCATAAAGAATTAATATTACAGATGACTGATACAGCCAGCTTTCCTAACTGTCTTAACAAAAGATCTCATGCTTCTTAGTATCTTCAACAGACATTTCCCGGTGAAATCAAACCCAGATTGTTTCATACTAAGCACTTCAGTTTATTTGAACTGGTGTTTTTAAATTAAACTTTGTTTTGTAAAAAAACCCAAAAAACAAAAAGCAAGATGTTGATACTAATTGAAACATAAACAACGTATAAAGCAAACTGTACTGTTCCACCTTTTTTCCTGACAGTGAGATTTGAGTCATACTAAATATTCTAACTAGCTTTTCAACATAATCCCTTCGGGAGCTGTGACAAAAGACCTAAGATCATCACTTCAAACAATCACAGCACTAATGATGGTAAAAGTGATGATGTTGCAAGATGAGCAGCAGACTAACTCCTCCAATTCATATTTCTTTCTTTACAGAGCAGATTACATACATGTGGATGATTGACATTCTCCTTAGCTGATTTTTGAAAATTGAACAGCATTAAGAAAACTGAAAGGTCTTTTGGTATATTTTTGTGGCTATCACATGTAAAGTTAGTATGAGACAAAGTACGGAATCATTCCAGGGGATGAAAAAAAGACTGGAAGGAAAAGAACATGAAAAAAATTATTAATATCTCTAAATACACAGACCTCAGGAAGCTAGTCCCAGGAGGTTGAAAAGATATTCAGAAGTGTACACTGCCTTTTCTCTTTCCTTCTAGCCTGACCTGGTACAGCTTTTCCTAGAGTGACTTATTCTATCATCTCTATGCCTGTAAAGTGATGTCTGATTGTGGCACAGTGTGCCTGAGATATGAAAAGTACCTTCCCTCAAAGTACAAAAAAAATTTAGACGAAAATCAGTCTAAACTATGCTCAGCTGCATGTAAAAGTATTAGAAACTCGGGCTGTTCAACTGAAATATGTGTGTCATATATAGTGATACAATATATATAGTCTGTATAGTAGTGATTGATTTTTAAATAATGCTTTTAGCTTCAT
This sequence comes from Irena cyanogastra, assembly GCA_013397155.1. NCBI lineage: Eukaryota > Metazoa > Chordata > Aves > Passeriformes > Irenidae > Irena > Irena cyanogastra. The sequence goes on from VWZV01005179.1 coordinate 41,119, forward strand.
TTAGTTACTATTCTATGTCATAAAATAAATTTTAAAAACCGAACTCACTAATAATTATAAGCTTTATTTAACGCCCCCACAGTTCTTAAGAAGATAGTAAGTGCTTCATAGTTAGGGATATATTAGAATCCAACTGCAGTGCTTATAATCATATAAAAGCAACCTAAAAAAATTAAAAATGAGCAAACATAGTTTATTCCTTATTAGAGCAAGACATAACAAAAACAAAAGTACCAATGAGAAATTAGCTGTCTTAAAACATCTCTCAACAGAATATTGAAGTATATTTCAAAATATGGCAGAGCTAAAGACACTAATTATACACAAGAAATATGTCTGAGATTTTTCTAAATAGTTACTTCATTGATACATAAAATGCAGTAAATTACTACATTTTAATCAATAGAACACCTTGATATTAGGTGAGGAAATAAAAGGTATTAAGCTAATACAGCTGAATTCCTAGAAGAGGTATGGTGACACTCCAGAAACCAAATTACAATTTTAAATTCTGCGGTGATGAAGTCTGGAACAGGCATTGGACTGGGGAATACGGCTTTATGTCTTCTAAGGGGGCTTGCCTTCACTGGAATTGCTGAATTCCACTAAAATTTTGTGGGTTGAAGTAAAATGAAAATTAAAAGAAAGAGGAAAATAATTAAAAAATACCCAAACCCACTCCTGCTTCCAAATTTGGGTTATTTGCAGTGAACTCAAGAGTCAATAATGTCATAGCTGAAGAAATTTCTAATCAAGGGATAGCAAAACCTCACCATTCTGTCAGCTGCAAATAAGAATTTTTCAGGGAAAAAGATCGTTGAAGACATATCTTAGAAAGCTGATGTTGGGGCAGAGCTCTCAAAATGGTGGTAAAGTCAATGGAGGTTTATGAATTTATTAGCAAACAGAGCTAAGCTTATCATGGCACTTGGAATGGCTACAAGAATATTTGAGCAAGGAGAGCCATTGGTACTGTACTGTTTGTGGCATTACTGAGCAGGGTGTGAGGCTTGCACATGCCAGCTGAAAATCCTATAGCAGAGTCACCTGAAGAGAGCAAGACACTAATTTGGTTCATTTTACAGCATTGCATTTAATAATTTCTGCAAATATGCCTTTTTCTATTATTAATAACTTTCTCCCTGTACAGTCAGCTGTTTAGAGTACAAAAAGAAGCTTGCTGAGGCAGGGGGTATGTGGACTTTGTTTTATACAAATGTGATCTTGCTTATCTCAGAAAAAATTCAGTAAAAATTACATCACATTACTTAGTGGCAGCATGTAGAAACTTGCTAGAACTGCAAGAGTACTAAAAGACCACAGAGTAATGTATATTGCTGAGAAAGTCCATCAATCTTTTTTGAGAGAGTTCAGTAACAACAGAAACTAGCTTAGCATGAAGAACATATAAATAATACTAAAATTATTTCCGTAACTTTTTGCATGCTTTGCTTATTATAGCTATTGCAGAGATTCAACAAAATGGCCATTTGATTTGTTTTAATTCCAGAGAAGTGAAACCTGGTGTAACTAGAGCATGAAAATTAGTAAACACAACAGATTTCAATACAATTTGACTATTAACCAGTTACAAAGTTTTTCTTCCTCTCAGAAGAGACAACATTCAAATTGTTGAACTGAGCACAGCACAGAGTATAAAAATACTTTATTTTCATCAATCTATAGTTTACCATTACCATTACCAAAGAAGGAAAACTGAGAAAGTCTCCATCAGCTCCATAAAAAAGGGATCAAAAAATTATGGAAAGAAAGATCTGAGAGTTACATCAGAAATCCCATTACAGTTAAAATAAAGCTGCAAATTTAAGTGTTGATATATGTGACTTTTCAGTTTATCCTGGGTGTAACCACCTCTTCCTCTGTCATCCCCCAGCATCCTTATATGTAGATGGAAAGAAAAGAAGGCATTTTTTTACAAGCTGCTGGTTATAAACTTAGTTACAATTCCATGTTCGAAAAACTTTGCTTGATATGTTGAAAAATCGAGAGAATTTTGTCATCATGAATTCCCAACAGCTGAGAGTGACAGCACCCTTGACTGTACAGGAGTAGGTACATAACTCATGTGAAACCACTCACAGTGCTGCATTGACCATGAATCATTTTCTTGTTGCTTGTATGAGGCAAAGTGACTCAAGAGTCCCAGGCAGGTGCAAAGGAGAGCTGCCTTCTTGCAAAGACCAGGCCTTTGTAAGCAGTTAGCCCATTATCAGCTACATTCCATTCAGGTACAACAAATATAATCCAACCAACCACCATAAACCAGGACGTGAGCATGCAATGGTTGTAAAACTTGTTTCTCTACCTCCAATTCGGCTGAGTCACTTTGCCATAGTCCTTTAATGCTTAGTCAAAGTAGCAGGCCTGAGCCATGATTTTACAAGGGTAACAAGGCCCTTCTTATTTTATATGGTTTTACTTATATGCAACAGCTGCTGTTACAGATTTTGAGTACTCGAAAAGGCCCTGATCTCCCTTCATCTTGGCCCCCAGAGAGACCTGTTTGTGAGTAAGACTTCAGGCAGAAGTGATGAGCGAGCTGCGCTGAGGTAAGTGTACTTGTCTGCCACGTTTGAAGCACAGATGCATGAAAATATAACTTTTTCACAACCTGTTTCTTTGCCCAGGCTTTGAGATCTCATATATCATCCTCTGATGTTGTGGGAAGCACAGAACTGTTAGGACACTTCCATTTTGCCAAATGATGAGCTGAAAGATGGTAAAAGGAACATGAAGCCCCCATCAACTCAGCCTATCCTGTGGTAATCAATCTGGGAGATGTGGTGCAGAAATGTAATTTTTCTAGTGAAGAATGTAGAAGCAGCAGCCTGCAGCAGCAATCCTGGCCTTAACGAGAGTCCTGTGTAGAAGAGCAACTTGTCACACTTATCTCAACTTTGATAAAAACTCTCTGTTCGTTTGGGAAAGGTGCATACCAGAGGGATGGCTGCAGCTATAAACACCACATGTGGATGTTTTCCCTTTGCCTACCAGAATGCTGGGTGGTGGCATGTTTGGGTGAATGGCTGATAAGGGCAGTTTGGTGGTGTCGCTCTTTCGTCTTTCCTTCGTTGCATTCCCAAGACTCCCTTTAAACTTTCCCATTAGAAACATAAATTCTGAAGTGTGTGTAGTAAAGATGGATCCTGCTGGAAGAAGTAGTGGTCTCTGTGTTTTTCCAAGCTGCTGAAAAAAATATGTAAAAGTCTGCAGTTTCATAAGTATTTTCAAATTTTTGTAAATGAATAGCAGCTGAAAACTCACGTTTTTGGCCTGAAAAGGAACTGGTTTCTAAACACACAAATATATTCTGCCCAAATACCTTTGATCCTTCTGTATCACTAATCTGCACAAATAAACTGCTATTTGTTCAGGTCTACCACGTAAAATATTATGACCTCATAAAAGTCAAATACGATGCCCTTCAATAAATCTTCCCAAAGAAATCAATAGTGTGGTAAACAGATAGCTCTTGTGCAAGACAACACAAGTTAAAAAATAGAATCCAGACATGTTTAGAACAATTTCATAATTTAAGAGTTTCTTTCCCCAATGACTTTACCACTGTGATAGCTGCAAAGTCAGAGGGTGATGGTACAAGCCAATTAGTCCTGTTTTTTGGTTCTTTTCTTTCGAACACATTTTCCATTACAATGCTAAGCGTATGCTTCAACGGTACATTTTTTAAGATCTGGAGAGGCCACCTAATTCCTCTGTGACTATCTGCTCATCCACTGACCATACTGTTAGTGTTCAACACTGATTATAGTCACAGAAAGCTTCTTGTTAGAGTCTTAAGGCATTAGGACTAAACAAATCCATGACTTTAAATCCTGCAATACTAATTTAGGTGTTGTTCTCAGAAGTTCTTAATCTCATTCTGAGCTACAGAAACGCACCATTGACAAGGTGAGAGACAATCTCACTCACACAACCTTGATACAGCTAATTATTCTTCTGTCTTATCATAGAATAGTGGCACAGAAACTCATCACAACTGTTATTCTGTGCAGAAAAATATAAGACAAATAAAATCTATGTTCTGTAACAAGCAAAGATAAGAAATGTCACAAATATAGCCTTTAACAAATGATTATGTATTCAGGTCAAGGGATCCACAGTAACCTGTAAAATCTGAAACAAATTTCATAATTTTAAAAATATTAATATGGGGTGAAAACAGGGAAGGCAAGGAAGTAGTGTAAAAGTATTATATGTACCATTATTCCTAAAGGGTAAATTGAAAAGTGTGTTTAGAATTCAAGCTAATAAGTAAATCACTTAACTTTGAAAAGCAAGGGTAGAGTCAGTGTGCAAACAACAAAATAAACACAAGTAGTTCATTAAGTCAATAAGACAGGGATCATCTGTAGTATGAACGATTGAAGTAGGCAAATTTTAAACAGAAACTGAGCATTGAAAAGCCAAACTTTCAGGCAACTTGTCACTTAACAAGCCTGTGAAAACTCAAAAAAGAGAATGTACATGAAGATTGTCACAGTCTATCTAAGCCAGAGAGCAGCAAACTAGGAAAGAAGCTTATGCTGGACTAGTCAGAGGCAACCATTTCCAACTGAGAGAATTACAAAATATCCAATATGTATAAGAATGTGTCTGACTGACCCTGAATTCAAGTGGTTAAAATTCTAAGACAATGGTGCTAAATGGCTTGGCTTGAAGTAAATAAATTAACTTCTAGGGAGGAGTGAAACTTGGATCAATTGTTCTAAGTTACATCAATTAGCTACTATTTGGGGCAGAAAGTGTTATTTTACATTTTACAGTGGTGTGTCACTGCTTTAGAAACAAAGGTCTTGAATGACTATTGCAACTCAGATTTCAGCTAATTTCTTGAGTGCCTGAACAATTCTAGACCATAATGATAATTGAAGAGGAAATGCAACAGAGATTAAAGGTCAGGAAAGATAGCAGTAGCCTGTAAAATGACAGTCATTCTTCAGAAGCAAGTTTTGTTACCCTCTTCCCCTCATCATAATTTCTGGCAGGATCAGTATCAGAAGAAACTCAAAATTGAAAGCTTGGTGTCTTTTGCCACAGGTCTGCTTGTTCCTGAAGCATCCATCTTTCTTGCAATAAGAGCAGTAATAAATAAGAAAACAGTCACATTTTTCTCAAATTTTATATATAGTTGATTTGTATGCAATTTTTATGCAGTCTGAGCCCCATGCCCTATATAGTTTTATGAAAAAGGCAAAACACTGCAAATACCACAATTTTATATGATTCACAACTCTATATAAACCATAGTAACAATATATCTGTGAATCGTAAGTCTGTGAGTGAAATGTCCAGGCAATGACAGAAGGATGGACACCACAGCCTTCAGACTGAACACATTTTAATAGCTACTACTAATTAAATTCTATGTCTTCTGCAACTCCATTATAACCAATTTCTGAGTGGAAATAAGTTCCTGAAGAGTGTGATGATTCAGTATCCCTCATTTTCTAACAATTTTTTTTTTGTGGTCCAGTAGTGCTTGATGTGAAGAGTTAATACTAATACAAATAAATACACATTTCCATCTCAAATAACTGAAGATAATCTTAAGAGACAATGCCCTGCTGAGTAAAAAAGGGTGAGATGAGTACCTTCCAGGAAGATAGCCACATCCAGTAAAATGGCAAATGGAGATAAAGTGGTGGTAAAGGTGCCTGCAGCCTACCCATTGCTGCTGCCCCTACTACTGCACAGAAAGAGTGACTTCAGCCTTGTGGAGGGGCTGAAAGGAGAAACAAAAGTCAGTACAGGAGGGAAATGCACATTGAGAAAAGGATTCCTATGTAATCAATCACATATTTGGCATTACTTGCAGTTTTTCTGCAATGGAGTAAACTGAAGCTTTGTCATAGAACTCAATGCCAGAAGCATTAGTCCTCAGAATGAAGTGAATTCCTTCATAAGTGTCATCAAGAAAGGTTAGGAACACGCTGATGTTACAGGAAAGCCTGGATTATTTGCTTCTGAGCTTGAACAGATGTAAATAGATGCAGCTCCAGCAAAGTTATTCTATAATTAGGTTTCACACTGGTTTGAAAGTTGCTTGTTATAGATCTTTTAATAGTAGACAATACCACAGTTTGAAGCTGTTCATTTGGATTTTCTGCTACTTTAATGAAAAAATTATTATTTTCAAGTTATGTGGGTTTTGTCACATCATCATTTTTGTGCCAGGCAACAGCAATACCTCTCCTGACTCAATTTTTTGTAATGATGAGACTTTTCTTAAAGATTTTTCTTTGCGAGACAAATACCAAAGTCTGTACTGTCTGATTTGAAAATTTCTATCCAAATCTGTGGCAATTCTAATAGTTGGGAATCTGTTCCTATCACCTTTTAACCAGTGGTGAGGAACTTCAGACTAACAAAGACATGTAGATGTCTGGATTGTTCCCTCACACAACTTGGACTGATAGTTCAGTAAACTACTGAAATATCAAATTAGTATGCTACTGAAGCTAGGTATCAAAAAGGCTGACCTAGGATTTGTGCTTACTGAAAACCATTAAGACAATGGAGTCTGCCTGAAATATAAAGCTGTAATTTCAGGTCTAAACCAAGAAAACATGCATAGAGTATCAGTTGTCCCTGAGTCTCTGTACACAGGATGCTGGTTTGTAGCTTGTAGATCTATTGGTCAACAAGAATCTTGAGCCTGAGATCTCCAGGAAAAAATATTGTCACCTGCTTTTTCATCCTGTGATTTTTCAAGGACTTTGAAAGCAATTCTAAAATACAAAATTATTACATCATCTCTCATTCTGAAAAGGATGAAATGCTGGAACAGGAGAGACGCATAGTTTGGAAATATTTTCACTTCAGTCAAAAGTAGAAGTTCCACTCGACCATTAGAGGCTTCAAATGCTAGAGAAATTGTGCTACATTTCACTGAGGTTTACCAAATTAACTTAAACTTTTCATTTATATGTAACAATACAGAGGATCAAATAAAATCTAAATGGAAAATTAGGGAAAAGGCAAAATGAATTCCATATCAAATACTTCTTTACTCCCAAAGAATATAATGCTCTTTTTGTTTTTATTTTTTATTTTTTTTCCCCGCTTTCTTCTCCTTCCTGCTTACTTGCATGGAGACTATGCAGTGAAACCACACCCCTCAACTTCTTCCAGTACCACCCCTCACTCAAAAACATCTTTTTCACTTTCATCAAAGGGCAGAACTTGTCCTAGGCAGGAACAAAGAAAAGGGGAGAAGTCTTGTCAGATAAAATTGGATACAGATATTATTCCTGCAGTTTCTGCCAGCTGGTAGTTGGCTCCAGCAACACCCTCCACCTACCTTCCTTCATTTTGTCAAATAATGAAACAAATATGATTTCTAAAAAGCCTATGATTTGCTTATGGATTTATTATATAAATATATCTTAATTTCCTGACTAGTTGTTCCTGCATTGCAGCCTTGTTTCCCTTCCTTCTCACAAGTTCTTCATTTATTTCCTATCACATGGGTAGATACTTTGTAATTTAAACCATGGAAATTTTGTACGTTGATTCCCATGAGTTAATTTAGTCCCTTATATAATTTTCCTTCTCACATTTAATTTAACTTATACTTTATTTGAAAATATTTTGGGACACCCTTGACTGCATGTTATCTATTGAGCAATATTCACATATTATTCAGGTAGCTGGCACCCTCGTCCTTTCACAAGCAGAAGAAAATATTTGAGTGTATACTTTGAGTGCTGAAGAGCTGAGAGCAGGTCTTCTCAGAAAAACTTGATTAAAAAGACACCTGTTAGGTTCTCTGTAGGACACAAGTTCTTGGTAGCTGTCAGAAGCAGGATAATACAGCTCAGAACTCTTATACCTCTAATCATTATGGCAATAAGAATAATATATCTTCTGTCTTGCAAAGTGTAAGTCAGACACATATTGATGTTTCAAGCTTAATGTCTTGTATTGTTTAAAGCTGAATCTCTACCAACACCCTGAGGGTACCAAATCTGTAGCTTGTAGTATATAGGGAATGCTTAAAACTCTTTTGAAAGTTCTTGGCTAACAAATATTATTTATTGTGTTAGAGTCATAGACCTGAGTGATTCACAGACACCCTTTTATTTGCATCATATATTTCTTATTCTTCTCATATTGGAATCCATTTTGAAGTGAAAGCTGTTTATTCATCTTAAAAGTTGCTGAGGCTCTCATAAGCATGGATAAGATGATAAGATGGCTATTTTTTAGCCCAAAGGTAGCAAAAGCCCATGACTCAGAGGCAGCTCAGGTTGTGGTTTTAGTCCAGCTTTCCCTTTTTCAGCTTTATTTGTTTATAGGTTTGTTGCTGCACCAGGAGCACCAGCACTGATGTGCACAAGTCATTCTCTCACTGACACACTGCTAGCTGTCTTTTTGGCTACATTAGGAATATATCAATGATGAATTCCCAACCTGAGCCCAGGTTTGGCTACAAGAAATCTCTTTCCATTCATCATGTGGTTGAACTAGCTACTCTTTGATTACTCTTGAGACTTTCAGAAGGCCACCTAACTTTCAAAAAATTAATTTGACTTCGTACATACTTGGGAAACATCCTGAATTGGAGTCAGGATCTCCATGGGCCCCAAACACTAGTTTCAGAACTTACTGAGCCTTTACTCAGTAACACAGCTCACAGAAAAAGGCAACACTGAAGGACTCATGAGTCAGTTTCTGGACTCCTGCAGTTTATAATACAATGTTAAGGTAAAAAAAGGAATATTGATTTCCCTTCAGGCTAATATACTGGAGTATAGGCAAAAGAAGTTCAGTAATGCCTATACATCAAGTCAGCCACCCCTGCTAAGGGAACAGCAGCTTCCAGCACAGGAACAAATACACAGATAGCTTCTCCTTAATGCAAGAACCATAATATACATGAACATCCAGAAATTATTTCATGTCAGATAGTTCATCCATTCCTTCTATGTATGCAATTTTATTTGTTCAATCATTAAGATGGACAGATGTCTTTTTAGTCCAGAAGGTACTGTTGTGCCACCTAAGCTGCTGAGATGTACCTAATTTTCTTCCAGCTGGTGTCTTAGTGTAAGACAATGAACAACTGTCTTGAACAATTTCAAAGACTTGCACTGACATATAGGAATAAAGAATAAAATCAAGAATATAGACAAACAAACAAAACAATTTGAATTCATAGAAGAATTTCCATGGCTTAAAATGCCTCTAATGGCTATATTTTCCATTACAAATATAAAATGTTAGCGCATATGATGTATGCAAACAAACTTGAATGAGTTTTACATGAAAATATACATGAAAATGTTCTGTGAGATGGGTAGTGAATGCAAGATCTTCAAGGAAAGCTCATCTGTTAAGGCCAATGCCAAGGTGCCATATAAGAGTGTGTGAGAAATAAAACTTCAGTGTCTGGGGAACTTCATTCTGTAAAATCCACCAAATGCAAATCTTTGCTTAGACTTCTGGAAAAATGTATTTTAAAACACATCCCCTGCTGCAGTTTTTAATATATTAAAAAGTTCATTTCACATAAGAACTACACACCTCTTCCAAAATGCACTTCAGGAAGTTTCAGTTTTTAAGACTTTTATGTTATTTGAGTTAAATCAGTGTCTTGGTTTGACCAGGGAAGGAGTTAATTTTCTTCTAAGTAGATAAGTACAGTTCTGGATTCAATATGAGAATGATGTTGATAACACCAATGTTTGGTTGTTACCAAGCAGTGCTTACCCCAGGTCAAGCACTTTTCAGTGTCCCAGTCCCTGCCAGTGATGAAGTGCACAAGAAGCTGTGAGGGAGCATGGCCAGGACAGCTGACCTGAACTGGCCGAAGGAATATTCCATACCATGGAATGTCATGCTCAGGGTGTGGGGAAGTTCCCAGGAGCTGCCAATGACAGCTCAGGACAGGCTGGGCATTGGTAGGCAGCTGGTGAGTAATTTTACTGAGCAGTCATTTTCTTCCTTGGGATTTATTCCTGTCTCCCTCTCCCCTTTTCATTACTATTTCAATATTTTCAATATTATTACTATTATTATTATTAATATATTTTACTTTATTTAAATTATAAAACTGTTCTTATTTCAACCCACAGGTTTTAACTTTTTTTCTGATTCTCCTTTCCATCCCACCAGGAAGGGGAAGAGTAAATGAGCAACTGTGGTATTTAGTTTCCAACTGGGGCTAAACTCGTAAAATGAAGGAGAATTATTTGACTTTGTGAAAAATAAAACGTGATTTTGTGACTCTATTTAAGTATTTTTTCAGAAGAAGCAAGCATTAGTAAGCATTCAGGATGAATCACACTCTGTGACACAGATACTGTCTTACTTCCCTATAGTGTTTTATTTTTAAGGATTTTTTCAATAAATCTCATGTTCTCCATTGGAACCATACACCTGCATGTACACATAAGCGTCTATGCATTTCCATTATTTAAAACACACACCAGTTTGTTTCTTCATCACTGGAGAAGCAATATAGGTATACTCACTCAGAGGTGATAGTCTACTTGTGTAGGTCTGAAAGAAAATCTTGTTACTTGTTTTAACAAATCTTTATCAAAATCGTCATTATGAACAATATCCTATTTCCTGGTCAGGCTGCACTAGCACAACACAAGTGACTGCCTTTAGATTACCATTGTGCATATGCCGTTGAAATTAGAAGTATGATAGATTTATCTCACGCTCAAGTAGCTAAAACTTCTGCAGAAAAATTATACCTTGGAGATTTTGAAAGACACTTTTCCCTCCATTTGTTATACCATGCAGAAGCTCACACTGTTAAGTGTTATTTACTGCAAGTTCATACACTTAGTGAAGCAGACTGCTTGGTTCAGGCAGATTTATCAGACTTGTTACCTAGAATAGAATTATCCAGAAATACTTCTTATAACAAGATAAAAAATGATAATCCACAGCTGGTGCAGAGGCGTGCTCACAGTGGGCCCAGTCACTGCATGGGGCTGCCAGACCCAGTGTGACAACGGTGATAAAGCAGAACAGGACACAGTGCTCTGCATCTTGTTGGGAAGGGCAACACATCATCAATATGGGTCTAAGGGGAATCTAAGAATTAACTGTTATTCCAATTTTTGTTTTAACAATTTAGAAGTCCAAATTGTGTAATACTAACACTCCTAGTCCAAACTAAAACTCCTAGTCCACAGAAAAGCTGTGTTAATAATACAAGTAAATTTATTACAGAAAACCACTGTTGTACTGAAACCTATATTGACCTTCCTGATGATCCCCTGAATCCTAAGGACGAAAATTTAATTTTCCAGGAAGAGAGAATGTGGCACAGGGGTCATTGACATTGTACTGTCTTTGGAGTAAGGACTATCATGTTTATGAAGACAGTTTCTTCCTTCTCCTTCCCAGGAGAGGCATGAGATCAATTATACATTTCTTCTCAAAACTGGGCACGAGTGTTATTATTTTCCTTATTTTTTTTTAAATGCGTTGTTTTCTTTTCATGGCTTCAGAGCTAAAGTTTGAAAGATGCCCCTCAGCATCCCTCAGCCCCTGTTACCCCAGGAGTCTGTTGTTTTTTGCACAGTGGTCCCCCAGGATTCTTAGGGCCTTGGCACAGACAGGTCCCACTGCTGAAGCCAAAGATCCCAGGCAGGGGTTAGTGACTGCCCAACCAAGCTACAGCCAGTTCGGTCCCAGCCAAGTGCAGACTGCTGCTAAGGCTCTGCACTGCCTTTCCACACTAATGGAACACATTTAATATACTCTCCAGCCCACAGACCGGTCTCTTTTCACAGAAAAAGAATTCTACTCGTTAATTTCAATGCTGACGTTACTGGCCAGGGAGATCTTGAGCAATTCAAGGAGGATTACAGGTCTGAGGGCTTAAGGCAGGGAGCACAGGGAGTCAGACTGTGGTCTCCCCAGCTCTGCCAGTCACTGGGAAAGAGAGGGATGGCCATGGGCTCATCCTGCAAGTTAACACCTGTATGTATAGCTTTTGTTTCAGGCAGAGCCCTGTCTTTCAGGACTACATGACCCACCAGGAGCAAGGGCAACCAATGCTCTCTTTACACTGACCTTGAATATCAAGTTCTGTCCTCATTCTGTCCTCCCAGACCTTTAGTGGAGGAAGGAAGTGCTAACACAAACACAGGGTGTGGGGAAGGAAGTGCTGTTAGGCAGCAGAGGAATATCAAAGGTGATAACCACTCAAGTCAATTTGACATACAGAAGTTGGCATTGGGAAGGCATTGGTTGGCATTGGCACCTGTGATTGCTAAGGGATGTTTTAATGAGAGGCCACTCCCTGTTATCTTCTCACAAGTCACAGTGAGCAGGTTCCCTATTGCTGTGGGGGAAAAAAAAAAAGTTATTTACATCTTAAAGAACCCAAGAGGCAAGATCAGGGGAACAAAAAAGCCGATTAAACCTCAATTAGAAAAAGCAACATACATGCAGGAAGACAAGAGAAGAACACTCATGGCTTTATCAAGAAAATAAAAGAATCATTTGATTTTGTGAGGGTAAAAAATATTTAAAAATGAGAAAGGAGAGCATACCCCATCATGGGGGGGTGTCTACTATTGTAGAGGCTTGATGAGTCAAATGACCCCATCACTGGGAATGTGGAAATCGATGCAGAGAAATGTTTGATACACTTTGCTGCTCGAGGCACTTAGAAAAACAGAGCACACAGCTGGGCACATTCAGCCTCCCTTTTAAAAGGCAGTTTGCCTAGACAGTGATTTGTGCAATATAGCACACCTCATTTTTGACAGTAATGCTGCTGCCATGGGGTTGTTACCTGCAGAAACACAGTAAATATTTCTAAATCCCAAATAAGCCTAGTTTTTGGCTTGTCAGTCTCACTTAAGGAAGTCTCAGATGGGATGACAGGCTTAGATGTCCCAAGACACAGCCTGTTTACAATCACTTAAATCCTTGCTACATCCTAGTGTTGGTGTCACAGTCTATGGAACAAAGAAGAAATATGAGAGACATTCAACACCCCAGTGTTTTCAACAGCAGATTATCACGTCCTATTTGTTTTCTGATTAGCAAATTAAAGGGAGAGAGAATAAAAGTGATATTAGCCACACTGACTGAGCCGTTCAGTTCTTGTTTCTTCATAGAAAGAAATCTGTGGAGCTTGGTGAATGAAATTGCAGAGGAGGATGGATTGCAGTTTATGAGGGATGAGGCTGTCTGAAGGGAACACCTCTATTTGTGTGTCCCCACCTCCCTGCTGCTGATGTTGCCTTTCTTTTTCTATGAATGCTTAAACTTAAATGTTGGAGAAAGGATTCTTCCATAATGCCATTAGTGAAATCAGAGCAAGTCTGTGTTCTTATGACTCCCAGTCCTGTGCTTTAAACAAACTTAGATCTACTGTATCACTTTATAATGTGATTTATAAACATTTTTATGGCTCTGAAAATGCCTAGCCCTAAGAATGGTTTCTAAAAAGACAAATTACATAATGATAGGGTACACATATAAATATTGTGTCCCTAGTTTAAATTTCACAAAACAAAATACATTAAAGCAAGTTCTGGCAGGCAACCTAAGGCTTTGAACTATCTGAATTGTTTCAGTGTGGTTCTTTTTATAAGGAACACTTATTTCCCCAGATGACTGGAGAACATAGAAAAAGAATGTTAAGTATTTAACTTGTTAAGTTTAAAATAGCTCCAATCAGTGAGCTATTTATTACTTCAAATATTTTCTGGAAGGAAAAAGAATAAGGCTAAAACTTACTGCTGCACTTAATAGAATTTAAAATAAATTATGGTGTGATAAGAGCTTGCTACATTCACAATTTTGAAGGTGTCTGAGGAGGCATTCCTCTGTTTATTCACTAAGGCTGCATTTTAATCAAACCAAGCCTGTAGTTCTCTTTAAATAATATATATGCAAATATGCAGAAATGTCACTTTATCAGATCATTACGTACATGGATTAAACTTTCTACTTGCATCTAATTTTAGCCACTTTGCAAATAATCTTTCAGACTGTAAGATTCTACGGGTAGTGTGGGTTTTGCATTTGGAGAGAACTACAGAATATCAATTAGTAAATTGCAGCCTTTTACTCTGTATCAACCCTTTTCCCTGTGTAGGATTTCAATGACAAACAATTAATAATGCCTTGTACTGAATGAGGCCAGTATTTTTGTTTATTATTATTGTTGTTATTGTTATTATTATCAAGGAATTAACCATGGTCATAGCCAAAAAAAAAGATAATTAATGCATACTTCTGAAATTTTATGGGATAGAAAATAAGTACATTATTCAGATAGAAAATTCATCGTAACTCAATGATAATTAAAAATAAATTTATATGGCAAGTTGGTTTTATAAATTTTTTTTTTATTTCTTTTTTTGCATATTTCTGTTATCAGTGTCACTGAACAACGTCAAGCAATTGGCACAACAATAAAGGATGTGGAAGTCTAGCTGGGATTTTTTACCCCAAGTGTAAAATTGAATCTTTCAGCTAACTTACTCTGGTCATATCATGAAGTGGACTTGACCAGGAATTATCTTCTGAAGACACAATACTAAGTTACCATAAGGGAGAGAAAAGTACCACCAGCTTTGAATAATATTGTGGCAAAGATGTTAAGAGATAGCAAATCGCTGAATCATGAATTCAAATTTTTTATTTTATTTCTTCATTCTCCACAAAGAGAAGTGAGTAATGCAGAGTCCTGACTGTTATCAAGGCATGAATGGACATACAATTGATATGCTTTTACAACTTTATCATATAATGTCCCTGTTAAAGTCTTAAATGGCAAGCATTTTGAGGAGTACGCGGAGTTCAGCACTAAAGAAGTATTTTTTCTGATGATTCAGAGAATTTTCAGCTGAGAAATGGATAAAGAAATTTGTTACGGATATTAGATCATCCAAGAGCAAACGTTTTTATTAAAAAATCATGAGTTTTGTTCTCTGTGGACACTGAAACCCCTCATTTCAAGCATTTTCAAGTCTATTAGAAATGAAAACATTTCTTCACAATCTACCAAGCAGCTATTTTGGACATAGAAGTTGATGGAAAAGATTGTCAATTCACAGTGCACCTACTTTATGTGAGCTATTCTATCATTGTATAAATCTATAGGTAAATCCTACAAAGAAAAAACTCATGTTCATTGAATCTGCATATATTTATGTAAGTTAGAATTCTTGTAGCAGTTTCATGCATTCCACAATTCAGATTCTAGGTCCAAATTTGAAAGGTAACTTTCATAATTAAATTTCATAAACTAATATATTCAAGAAGCCATTAGAAAAGTCATGCTGAAATAGTTTTTGAATTTTCTAAAATCTTTGAAAATTATGAATTGCCTATGAAAGAACACTCTGTGCTTAACATGTATGCTTTTAAGAGGAGAATAAATAATTTGAAAAAAGGACATTGATTTGACATCCACAAAGCAAAAAGAAACAAATTAACAATTTTTTTCAATACTTTCTTTCAGAAATAGAGCAATGAGTTAGAAGAGCAAGTTTCCCATCTTCATTTTTTCATGGTATGTTTAACCTTTCTTTTATTTTCTATATGATGCCATTTTGTTTTCTGTATTCATTTATTTGTTTATTTATTATCATGCAGCAGGCAATGTCCTATGGCTTATGAATTAAAGACTCTCTTTCCAGACTTTCAAACTGGGGACTTGGTACCAGGAATTCCCCTTCCTCTGGTGATATCTTAGCTAGGACAGTCTGTATTTTGTGAGTTATAGAATATCATACACACACAAAATTTGTAAGCTAATAAGCAGCCAAATGATGACCAGGGTGTATATTTTCTATTCAGAAGCATTTCACACTGTTCTAATTGCTCGTGTACAGGGTATTAGCTATTATGTACCAACAGAAATCAGCATTTCCATGAGGAAATGCTGAAACAGAATTCCCTATGGCAGAACCAGTATTTCCTGTGTCTGTCCTTGTAAGGACAACCCTTTACTAAGCTATCATGCAGTCAATTTACTGCCTAGGCAAGGATAAAGAATAAAATCTGTAACTAGCATATTATTCACCTAGTCTAAAGTGAGAGACAAACTGTATATTGAGGTATCTTTTCCTCTCTGTGGATTATAAGGAATTTTGAAATTTTTAACTCGGATTTTGCAGACATCTATGACAGTATCATGTGAATATTCCAATCAGAGTTTCACATAATAAAGTCTCAGCTTGGAAAACCCCCTACTGAGTTTCCATGCATTGCTATTTCTCCCAGGAATACTCTGTCAAGTTCACCTCTCTTTCCATGTGGTCCCAGCCAGCTCTTCATATCAAACCCAAAACCAACAAGGGCAGTGGGAGTCACAGGCTCTTAACTCCTGTCCTCCCAGCCAGGGCAGCCCCTTGTCTTGCTTCAGACCTACATCTGCCTGATCATCAGGACTACGTGCTGCAAAACCCAGCTTTGGCAGGACTTATTCCAAGTAATACACAAAGCAGTGCACATGCCTAGCCTTTTGGTAGGCATTAAATACTAATGCAAAGAAGCTGCACTCATGCATTAGCATAGCTCACAAGATGCACGTCTCTGTCTGTCACACACTCAGGAGGAGTGACTGCAGAAGGATATGACAAATCATCCACATACAGTGTGTTTGCTCTTATCTCTGCAGACAGAGGGGAGAGGTTTTCAAAGTGTTTCTGCTGCATTATGTTTGTTAAGAAATGCACATACCGTTATGTTTTTTACAGCATTTCAAATGTAACATTCAGCCTAGAGACATGCTTGCTAGCTCAGTTAAACTCCAGGTCTTTCCAGACACACAGGGACCACCCTGCAGTTAGCTCTTGTATATTTGTTCCAAAACCAGCTGACAGGCTTTAGATCCTGAACGTACATTCATCCTGACAGCTGTCCTAAGGTGTTCAAGTGTGCAGATATGCTCTAATGTCTGTTTCTTACAGCACATCATGTGGTAAGTAGTAGTCAGCAAATCCTTCTCTGCCTTAGTCCAGATCTTGGATGTTGTAATTCACTTATAGTTTAAACTGTTACATATTCTGAGTGTAATATACACCAGATGTACCTCACAGGTGAATCTATTTTATTTGAGATAAACCAAATACATGAAAGTTCGACGTCACAACCTTCGCTTCACTTCAGCAAATAAAATATCCAGGACATAACAGCCTTAAGCTTTAATTTTTTTGATGTATATAGAGGAAGCACTTCTTAGAGAAGTGGGCTTTTTTGGGGGGGGGCTTTTTGATGATCTCAAAATTTTTACTAGGACAACTAGTTTTTAACACTGCAATTTTTCTCTTGTAGGAAAATAACTTGCATTTGTTTCTGCAAACCGTCATTTGATTCCAAGATTATACTTTTGTTTATACAGCAATCATGCTCTATGGAAAACTCCTGACTGAAATTAATACCATCCAAAGCTGCAAAATATCTATTGGATGCTTGCTCCCATGTGTTCTTTCTGTGAGCAGTAAGCATGATAAACATGCCTAACCTTCTCCTTGGAATCAAATGTAAGTAAAGACAAATTAAACAGAAAGGAAAACACCATAAGGACAATTCGAAGAACTAGAAAATGACAAAACCTAACTTTATTTTTCTGTGTTTCAAAGGAAAAGACAAGGCTTCTGGACCACTTACTTGTGTAAAATCCATGATTTTGGGTAGCATTAAATACTTTACCCTTCTATGGTAAAAGGACAAAGATAAAAGGTTGGATGGGGTTTTGAGGAACATTGTTTGGTGGGTGGTATCCCTGCACATGGAAGGGAGGAGTTGGAATTAGATATCTTTATCTTCACCCTTCCAATCCAAACTATTCTAAGATTCTGTGATGTCAGCGACAGAGTTGACCCTTAACATTCAATATATTACATTCAAATAATTAAAATCTAACACTTTATATAATGGATAGTCTATAAATTCAAGTATAATATTCAGTTACTCTACCATATAAGTTAGGTCTATTTTATAATCCCTTATGAGACATAACTTCTAATTAAAAGCATCTCATTCATATTTCACTTACAACAACAAAAGTTTTTACTATTGTAAAATAAGCTTCATGTTAGTTTCTTGTTAATATGATCCAGGTACTGCCAGACAAGAAAAAAGATGCAGAACATGAAATCAGCAGTATTAAAATATTAAAGAAAGAATTTAATCCTAAACTCACAGCACTTTTATTCTTCTTTGACTCTCTTTGGCTTGTGGAGAAAAATATGAGAATATATGTAAAGCTACAAACACAAGATTTTTTAAAATTATTTCTTCCAAATCTTTGGCACTGACAAGAAGATGAAAGAACACAGATGACTATATCAGAAGAATTCATATTACACAGGTACAGACTGTCACTTTTCTTCTATTCTTAAATAAGGGGAAGCATATACCTCCACTTTTCCCAGGAGCAGTATAAGTAATAGAAGCTGTCTGTTATTGCTTTGTTCCCAAAGAAGATTACTCCACTTATGCTCCCACTTATATCAATGCAGAGATGTACAATATGCTGCATTTTTCAACTCTTCTCAATTTACTACCTGCACATCTATATGGAAAAAACAGTAATTCAAGAGAGTTTGTTCTATTTTTGAAAAAGAATATAAACATGGTCCTGCATTTCCTCTGTAATGTTTATCTTGAGAACAAAGAAGGTGATAAAAACCCTGAAAAATTTATTTGTGGACACTCATCCATACCTGAAGCAGAAAATGTGCATGATTCAGAGAATTTAAACTGCATATTTTACTTCTATTTTCATTGATGATACATTTTACACTTCTGCTTCCTGTTTGGTATGGATCTTATGGTCTTAGAAATTGCTTTCAACTACATGGTAAGGTCCCAGTATTAGATACAATACATGGAATAGGATATATCCTCCTCTGTTTCTGACACAGAGCAGGATTATACTCCATTTCATGCCTCATTTTAATGAATTCTTCATGAATTCTTCATTATTGCATTTTTAGAACAGCATGATAATTTCTCTCTTTAATTTGATTAAGTTCCAATGCATAATTTATTCATATATGTGTAAGTAGATATAGTTCTGAGACTTACTGAATTCACTCAGAATACTGGCTCATTTTCATTGTGTCCTGTTTTTAAAAATTTTTTAATTTCTGTTTTGCAGCCACGGGGCAACATTTCATAATATGAAATTTCTTCTTTCATTTAATTTATTCTTCATTTTGTCATATTTTCCCACATAACAGAGTTACTTCATTTTGAGAATGTACCAGTTTCACTACAGAATTTAATTTCTCCCTGATGAAAAACTGTCATGTAATCACAGAATCACAGAATATACTGGAAAGGACCCACAAGAATCATTAAGTCCAACACATGCAAGAATGGCCCATACAGGGATCAAACCCACAGCCTTGACATTAGTACAGCAACAGAGTTGGACTACTTGTATAAAATAGTACATACTAGCACCCTTTCCTTAAAATATTTTTTAATTATTCTAGACTACAGAGAATATCACTTAATGCTATCAAGTTCTGTAAAAAATAGAAAAGCCATGAGCTAGTTAATTTTCTGTTTCTGTAAAAAAAATTTATAATTTGATATTCCAGTTATTAAAACAAAAATATTTTTCCAAGCTGTTTATGTTAAAAAACAAGTTCAACCTTTAGTAATATCTAACTGATACAAGAAGAACATGATATTCCCTTTCAAATGTACAGAACCATATTAAAGAATAGTTGTTCTAGTCCTAATAATCTACATGGTTACCAGGACAATTGCAAACCAGAATAACAATAGCCGTTATTTATCATTGTTATATGTTTTCTATAAATCATCATAAATCCATGAGGTAAAGACTTCTTCACTTAGACAGTGGGAATATGATAATAAAGCACACATGTAATTTCTAGAAAGATGTGGAAAAAGGTCAAGCACCATTCAGTATGACTAATAATACAGGACATGGATATGAGCAGTCAAGTGAAAGTGCACAGGATCTTGTACATGCAGCAGAAATTATGAAAGAGGAAAAGGAGGGAGAATATCTATAATTCTTTCTAATCACTGTGTTTATGTTGTGCAAGTCACAAGCATCTTACATTTCTGCATTTCTTAAGGAATTACTGACCAGCTGGTATTAAAGTGCCTCATCTTTACCTCAGGTCATTAAGGGTTTCCATCATTTATTATTCTTCAGGAAAAGCACACAGTTGTCATCATTGCTGTTTAAATGATATAATAACTGATATTATTAAAAGTTCTTGTACATAAAGCTCTAAACCTGCCCAGAATTCTCAAAATCCCTTATTTCCTGTGCAATTTACTCAGTAATCAGAGTCCAGCTAGCCAGTATAATGAAGCAGTTCCTTCATCAAGCTCTTGGGATAGCTTAGCACCAGGTTTAAGGAAAATTGCTGGTGTGAAACCTACTGCTGGGGTAGGTTGTGACGATTCTATTGTCTATTTGTCAGGATTATTCAGCCTTTTTACAGTAGTTAAGAATCCACACTGTAGCTGCAAATATGAAATAATTCAGTAATCAGAGATCCAAACAGTTAAAATAGGAAGAATGGGAAGCATTGCAATTAGTGATAAAACTCCCATTTTGCTCTTGTCAAAAACATCAAAACAATTAGGTATACACATGTCTTTCTGAATAGTGACAAGCAAAAAGAAAGAGAAAGGTTATTTATTGCTTTGCAGCTTAAGTAAAAAAATAAAAATAACAAAAGAAAATAATAAAAATAGAAAATTACAGAATTATTGTACAGTAGAAATACTGGTACCACTAGAAAAATGTGTTGGGGAAGTTAATATTTGTCTTTTTCCATTTTAGACAGCCCTCATGGAAGTAAATTACAAAGGTAAAAGAAAACCCCAATCTATAGAAATATAATTTGATCCTATACAAATCAGCCAAAAAAAATGGCATTTGCTAAGAGAATGCTTTCTTTTCTAGTATGGTTTTATTTGTCCCATTGATTTCCTTGACCACCATATAATTCCTATTAAAATCTAGAGGCTGGTTCAGTAGGAATCTTCCATAAACACAGGACTAATAAATTTTTTCTGCAAAAGTAAATTCTTGTTGCCTCAACATTAAATTTTAGGTTCTAAGTGTAATTGAAAATCACCTGCATTTTTAATTTATTTTAATAGCAGCAAAATCAAGCCTTAAATCTGTAAGGTTGATAGCTGCTTTGTAAGTAATGCAGAGGGGTCCATCTTTCTTTTTTCATTGCTCCTTTCCATAATTCAGGAGAGAAAAAACCAAAAAAAATTCAGAAATATTGTTGCTATCTTCTCTTAGACTTTATAAAACTGTATAATAAAATGTCTTAAAATTAATGCTGTTTGAAGGGAAAAATTGAAAGAAGTTATGAAGTTTGATCAATGAGGATATTTAAGAAATTTTTACTTTGGGCATAACATGTTTTATTTAAAGCACAGTCCTACCACACTACAGTGACAGCAACCTTTTCAATAGATCCCTAATCTGTGTTTCCAAGTTATTGCACTCCAACTTGTTCTCCCTGGCTGACATGGAAAGGTATTTCCCTGGAGGTGTCAGCAGAGCTGTCAGTGCTGCAGCCCCAGTGGCAGCCAGAGCCAGCTGGAAGTTGAATCCCAGCTCCACAATCCATGTTCCAAGTCCATTTTTCCCAGCTCTTTTATTGCCTGGATGCATCAGGCAAAAGGAAAAAGTTAGGCATGCCCAGCTAGGACACCACCCAAAAGGAGTTCATTTGGCCTACATTTACTCTGAGAGGGGTAAGGGGTGCTGGGGAGGAAGCTTTCCCATTTTTCTACTCCTTTTTTTCTGAGAACCAGAGGTTTTTATTTGATTTTTCAGCAGAAGCATATGGCACTTCCCCTAACATAGCCTGGTGGCACAAGTGACAATTCAAGCATAAGGGATGGTCTCAGAGGCTTGTGCCAAGCTATAATTTCATAATATCTGAGGACTATTCTTCTACAGTCTACCTCAACAAGTGTCATTGTGGTCTTATTTCTGTGCTTTCTGGAGGAATCCAAAGGATTCATTTTAAAATATTACTTTGTATTGTTCTAAAGCATCAGGCAGTTACACACAAATGGATATTCTAGTGAGTTAAGTGATAATAGATGTAAAAATCACTATTTAGCTTCTGTCTAAGCGTCTGAAGAATTAAAAGGCTTTATTCATATGAATTTGCATCATTTTCCTTTGCATACTTTAATCTGTAGAAATACCAAATTATGAGACACTTCTTAGATGACATTAATCTCTACAGGAAAAAATCTATGTGAAGAATTTTACATGTTGGATCACATATAGTAAACATTTGCCTTCACACTATGAGGATAGAGTATCAAACGTGTGCACACCTTCCTGAACAATTCTTAAGTGGGCAAATCAAATGGTGATACTTTAAAAAATAGAACCTCTTCGTGTGTTGGCTACTCTATTGTCTTATCTCTTTGAAGAGTCTCTCTGGAGAATGTCTAAAATTGCTGTGCATGATACAGGGAAATGTCACTGGGCAAGGTATTTTGATTGAGTATTTTAAGGTCTGTTAAACTCTGCATATTGTACTTTCATGCTTTTCTAATTTTAAAAACATTCTTTTGATAGATTTTCCTGTTCCTATAATGGCATAGCATTTACATGACTCTCAAAATGAAACTTTGTGCTTTGTTTAGCTCCCTGTTAAGAAAGCAGTATTGAGAATTACTTTTTTTCCCTAAGACCAAGACAGGTTTCAGGTTTGAATGACTGTAACAACTTCTTCCTTTTTTATCTTCTTTTCATGCTTTTGTTTGTTTGAGGTATTAAGAAAATCCAGTTCAAGATTTCTTTAAAAGGAAATAACATCTTTCTTTTTCTTAAAAGCTTTATCAAAGTCTGAACCATTTCTGATTTCCTAACTGGATAAACAAGAGAAATTTATATACTTGTTCCTGGTACAGACTTAATACAGATAAACATATCAATCAAACTCTAAACAAGAATTTTAGTGTCTTTTGTGGCTGATACACATTTTTCAAACTTGTCCGTCATCCTTTGTTTTCATTCCATAATTCTGGAATGAAAACAGGAGGACTTGAAATATTGGAGCTTCTTCCCCTCTTTCAGTTCTTTCTTGGCCTTTGATTATTTCAACTTGAATTTTAAGACCTGCTCCTTCCTCTGTCTGATCTGTCAGAGCTATCTATCACTTCTACATCACAAAAGCACCCATAATGGCCCTCTATCTTAATTTTAGTTTTCCCCTGCCTTTTCTAAAACAAAGACATGCAAGTAAACAAACAAAGAAAAAAAAAAACCTACAAAAACCTCCAAGCTAATTAAACTACTGAGTTCCAAGGATAAGCTTGCACTTCCATAAATTTGTAAATTCAACATTTAAAAAATTCAGTTCTTAAAAGTAATATACGTTTACTGGAGTTTTTTATTATTTGTTTGCACCTGCAACTTTTCAAGCACAATTACTCCTGGATGCTAACAGCATAGCCTAACAACTAGGCTTGAAACTGTAGAGGCTTGCTGGGACTTGTTTGAAATGCTGGCACATGATATCTTCTCCTTTCATACTGCTTGCTTTGCTACAAGTGAAATTGTTAATTCATTACTTTGTAAAGAAATTCAAGGTGCTCAGAATATAAGAGGTGCCCTAAAAAATAAATTGCACTGTATTCTCTTCTGATCTTTTCTATTTCTTTTCTATTCTGTTTTAGACTATCCACTTGATATTGATCTGTCTGGAAAGATCTTCGTAATTTCGAATGATTTCAGGTTTTGCACCATATTGTGCAAAAATACGTGATGTCTGTGGAAACTGTAGTGTCATAACTCAGTCTTTCTAGAAGGGTATTTGATCTTTATCAAAATTTTTCTTTTCTTTGCCTGATGCTTTATTTTCTATAACATCAGATGTTTTAAAAATGCACTCTGGGTGGGGAACAAATTAATATCTGGTACTTCAAATGCATATAATTCTGTGATATTGATATAAGGCAAGATGAACTGATGCTTCTGCCAAACCAATATTTTAGTCATAATGCTTCAGGTTATACTCTGTTGCTTTTTCTTGAAAGGAAGACATCAAACACACCTACTGTTCAGAATGTAATATGCTTTGCACTCGACACATTACTGTAGTTTTAGCACAGAAATAGCACATTTTCTAGCTATTTTGGTCAATACTAAATCATATATATATATGTATATTCCACCATAGAATACAGAAAAATATCAAGCAAGCAGCAAAAATCCAACAGGAAGCAGGCTGAAAAATGAAAATGTAAAAATTATCCCTTTGTCAACTCAAGTTGCTATGAGTTAATAAAAGCAGGTAGCTTTTACCAGGTCATGAAAGATGTAAATTTTTATTATGAAGAATACAAGTGCTTATGAACTCCTTTATAAAAACTAAA
Source organism: Irena cyanogastra (assembly GCA_013397155.1). Classification (NCBI taxonomy): domain Eukaryota; kingdom Metazoa; phylum Chordata; class Aves; order Passeriformes; family Irenidae; genus Irena; species Irena cyanogastra. The sequence goes on from VWZV01005179.1 coordinate 65,518, forward strand.
AGGTACAACTGATACACCAATAATTGAAAGAACTTGAAGAAAATATTTTATATTTCTGTTGTATTGTACCAGTTGAAAGTAATGAAGACATCAATCTTGCAAACGTGGATATGTTTCCCAAGGCCACTGTCACCAGCATTAGTCTAAATTTATTACAGCACTCACTGGTGTGTCACTTTTTTATCAACCTGAGTTCTTCTCTTCTAAGGAAATGGAGCTGATCTCCAGCAAGCAAGACAAGTGGTATCTTATGCAATCAAAACAACAGGATTATTTGACACTGTCTTGTGGTGAACAGCACCTTTTAATAAGCCAATTACTTATATGGAAATGAACACTGCAAGTGAAACTCCCACTGAAACAAGGAACTTCAACATTCTGTTGTAGTGAATTTATTAGAGGGTGGGGTGGTTGTGAGTATACTTTTAGCTAGAAGATTTTTATTGCCTATCAATTTTCAATATAATAGTGGAGAAACACAGACATGCTCTAGAGCTTCACTCCAAGTCAAATCGCTCTAAATCAAAGCATGATTATTTTCTTTGTCTCAAAAGACCATAACCTGAGAATAATGATTCTGTAGATGCTTCTGTACCTGTCTCTAGTTTGAACTTTCAAGTAATTGGAAAGAAGCAAGATTCATATATTAGGAGTGCAGCCATCACAGTCAGAACAACATTCCAATAGCAATAGAGCTATAAAAGATGACCTGTGCTAGGAAAAAACCCACCATAATTCTATAAAATTGCCACAAAAAGATTACCTAAAAAGCAGTATAAAAAGGGAAAGGAAGTCAAGTTAACAGCAATGAGACAATGAAATCATTTAGTCTTTCAGTTTAGAAAATTTAGGATTTTTCAGCTGAAGCTGCATATGGGACCTTGAACACCAGAGCACAAGCTGCTACCATATGTCCTGAAGGAGTGGTATCTTCAGGTTTTACAGTGTGGATATTATTATTCTTTCTCTGCAGCCAGTTAAAGTGTTTATCTTCCTCTGATTATAGATAACTTTGTTAAAATTCCACCTGAAGGAACAAAAGAATAGTTTCTCGATTGTCAAAAAGATAAAATCATTAGTAAAATATCCGAAGGAATAAAAGAGAATAGAGTAATAAGTCAAAAGCAGTGTGTCTGTCTCTTGATCTCTGTACATGGATTCCTTCTATCTAGTCTTCCAGTTATTTCATACAGGCCTTGAGAAAGGAGGTCAGACTTCTGTATATGATACTAATGCTGTCCACCTGATATTTTAGCATATTGATATAGTTTTAGACCTCTTCTTCAATGGATTGCTTAAGTCATTATTTAGAAGCTATAATGATTCAGTTAATCACTTTTATGCCTTGCACATGCAGTATCTGTTTGTTCCTTACATGCAGAGAAAGTAGGCAAAAGTCCTTTCAAATTCAAAGAGCAAAGCCATTCTGCTTCTTAGGTAATTAGCCTGAAGAAAATCTCCGGAGTCTGGTTAACTGATCTGAAAAATCTCTTTTTTAGGCTAAATCATACTGCTGTCATGCAAATGGTTTGCTCATGTAGTAAAAAACTAATTAGACATTGGAAGAAGGTAGCTGACCAATATAACTGATGTTGTTTCTGATTGTCCTGTGTCCAAATCCCATTATTACTATTATCTTCATGTTAATTATTATCATAGGATCATAGAACATGCTGGGTTGGAAGGGTCCAACAGAAACCATTGAGTTCAACTCCTGGCTCTGCACAGGACAGCCCCAGGAATTACACCATGTGCCTGAGAGCATTGTTCAAGTGCTTCTTGAACTCTGTCAGGCTTGATGCTGTGACCGCTTCCCTGAGGAGTCTGTTCCAGTGCTCAGCCACCCTCTGGGTGAAGAACCTTTTCCTAATATCCAGCCTAAACCTTCCCTGACAAAGCTTCATGCTGTTATCACAGGAAAATCAGAATATTAGCAATGAAGTGTGCACTTGTTAATCTTTACATGGTAGTCCTTGAGAGGACACAGATGAAATATGCTGCTGTGTGTTGATTTACTCTTTCAAGTATCTGTGGTTCGCAGTACTGCCTTAGACCAGTGGTTCATTGCAAACCACTTTGTTTTCTAAAACATCCCGGCCTAAAGAGGTGGGCCATGTCTCAGAGCTTTATTGCTGTATTCTCCTTCCCCACCACACATATCAGAGGTGTCATCTCTCTGGAAACATCTAGCTGGCTAGTGTTAGAGACATGAGTGTTACTCCAGACGGACAGGGGAACCAATAGTAGGTTTAGACCATTCCTTTTATTTACAGAAAATGTACCCAGTCATGTTTCTTTAGTCATAGGGTTTGGAAAACCCGAAGTATGGTCCTTTTGCTCAGAGTTCCATTTGCTCTATTTCGAATGGGTGTTACTAGAGTCCTTGGCTGGGCCATGATCCCAGTGCTTTTCCAGGCTGCAGCTCGGGATTGACTGCCACCTTTTCTCGGTTTCTCTGCTCTTTCCTGCTTCATTCACACACCAGATCTTTACACACGAAAAATACTAACAGCAGTCATTTCCCAGCCTGCTTTTGTGTTTTGGGGAGGAATTTATGCTTGGCGTTGAGAAAGAGACCACTATAATTTCTTTAAAAAAGTAAAAATTTCCCAAAAATTCTTTAAAGTAACTGACTGACTACACCTTGTAAGTCAAATGACTTTTACAGTAAGCCAGTAGACTAGGCGTTAGCATTGTAATTTTCATTTCCACTTTGGTTTCACTGCTTAACTTTTTTTGAAATATGTAAAAGATTAAGTTAAAATCTCTAGTCTTGCTTATTAAAAAAAAAGGTTTGTACCGTATTTGTTATACAAGCTTTTCAATGATAAAGGAACATTTCCTTTTTCACACTAAAGTAAAAAGAGCTATTTTTCCTAATCTTAAGAAGGCAGATCATGAACCTCAGCATTCCTTGGTTGTATTTTCACCAAACATCTTGGTTTTTATCAACAATAAAAGTAAAAAACCAGTATACCATCAGATTGCGTGTCTATATATAGAAGTCAAATGAAAATGTTTCTATATTTATCAAGCAACACAAAAATCGCATGGAAGTTTTCTTAGAAGATTTTATATATAAAAATTTTAAAATTCGGTTCAGCCTGTAATTCTTGCAAAAGGCACCAACGATTTCCATGCTCAGATCCTACCTTGTCATCCAAACATGTCAGCTTCCACTGGACTGTAATTCATTAAAAATGCAAAAAAACTCTCCCAATCTGTAAGTATTTGATAATGAGATCCATCTAGGATGTGTTTTATTTAGTTTTTGGATTTCGAATGGCTTCAGCTGGCATGAGGAAGTCCTTCTCTTCCAGGCACAGTGCTAAGATCATAACATATTTTTGTTATGTTTTATTTGACAATTAAGAAAACCCCTTTACTTTCTGGCCCAAAAATACAGGCCATGAAGTCTGCCTTTGGTGAAGAATATTTACAATACTGTATTGTATTATATCACATCTGTTAATGGTAAAAAAAGTGGGTGATGTAATTCTTGTTTATATCTATGCCATCAGTTTGACAAGAACATTTCCATTTTCAAAATGGTTTGATTTGAAATGGCTATAGCCCTTTGCTAAAACTGAGCAATATTAAAACAATTTCTTCCTGATTTTGCTGAAGAATTCATAAAACTTAAGGAAAGCTATTCCTCCTATAAGAATTTTCTCAGGGAATGAAAATTTAAAAGAAAATCAATGCCAAATACGATTATAAGTCTTACCTATTTATCTAATTTATAATTGAGTATCCTCTAAAAGCTTTGTTCTGTCATGAATTATTTTTACAGCGAAGTTTCATTGTGGCTCTTGATAGTTTATGACCTTCTAAATACAGTGAAAACATCATAAACAATGTGTCATAGCAACACATCGAAAATAACTGAGAAAGATCACCTACTTTATCATTCAACCCCTGAGGCATATAAAAATCTTACAGATTAAAGAAAAAAAGGTGAGAGTATGGAAATAAATAGATATCCATCTACAGAAATGTAATTTTTCATAACAGTCATGACAAATCAGTTCTGCATGGAATTCTGGAGAAATTATGTGAAATATTTATGTGGGGATTTGTGACTAAGAAAAACAAATTATTAATCTTAATGCAACACCTAAATTTTTGAATCAGAACCAAAAGAAAAGCACCGCTCATTTTACACATCTGTATCAAAATCTGCAACCTAGACAACAGGTATGCTGGGTATTGTCTGCTTGAGGACCACACCAGGAATTTTAGGACCACACAGAGTTGGATAAAATGCCAAAGAATTTTGGATGAACCAAGCCACAGTGTGCATCTAGATAAGTAGGAAGAAATCCAGTGATATTTGCCAATTGCTTGGATAGGAACAGAACTGGGAGGCGATGTTGCATGATAAGTTCAGCCTTTTCATTTCAGCAAGGATTCATATGCTAAAAATACACAGGTGTTCCATGTGGCAGATGAAGAAAGATAATTTGCTTGCTACAAGTCTGTGCTCCATCTGAACCGTAGATTATGGTTAAAATTTTTTTTCAAGTTATACTTAGACAGATTAACTGCTTTATAAGTAGTTACTTTAACTGCTTTGTTTTGAACTCAATTGCTTGCCAGTTTGTGGGACAAATATTAGCCAAGCTGAGTACAGGCATAAGAATCTGGCTTAGAAACATGTGCACTGTAATATGACAGTTTATCAGTGCAACTTTTCATGAGATTATAAAGCATATTTGTCAGTCTTCACTGAGTATCCCCTGGAAAAATTTCTGGTTTCTAATTTGATTCTTTCCGGTGAACAACTGTACTTATTCAAGATGTACTGCTGCTCAAATGAATAACTTGAAAAACTTTTGGAGGATTTGGAATCTCACTGATTATGAGGATACTAGAACTCCTCCTTTACCTTTTTTTCAGGCATTTTGTTTTTTTCTTGGTAAAGGTTTCTAATCACTGTTTCTGTTTTCAGCCAGCCACTTAAGGGGATTTTTCACAACTATTAATATATATCATTAATAGCCTGCAGAAATGGCCTGACATTCCTACAAAGTTCAAAATCCAACAATATCCACAAGATTCTGAAAAAGGAAACACAAAGTCCTGCACTAGGGGAGAAACAGCCACAGTCATCAACAGAGGATGGGGACAAACCAACTGAAAAGTTGTTCTGCAAAGAAGGGCCTGGGCATTCTAGCAGACAAGTTGAGCCTGGCCAGCAATGTGCCCTTGTAGCAAAGAAGTCCAATGGCATCCTGCATACCATTAGGAAGAGCATCTCCAGCTCTGGGTCAAGACTCCAGCTCTGGGTCCTTACCCTCTCCTCAACACTGGTGAGACATATCGAGAGTTCTGAGTTCTCTTCTGGGCTTTCCAGTACAGAAAGGGCACAGATTTACTGGAATTAGCCCAAAAAAGGGCCATGAAGATAATTATGTCATATGAGGAAGGCCTGAAAGAGCTGGAACTGTTCAGCTTGGAGAATAAAAAGCTTTTGGGAGTCTTAACCTTGTTTGTTTGATGGGCATCAATAAAGAAAACAGACTTTTCTCAGTGGTACCCCGGTGAGAGGACAAGAAGAAATGGGCCCAAAGTAGAGTATTGGAAATTTGATCTAAACATAAGTAAGAAATGAGTCTTTTTTTTTAGCTGGGTAGAGCTGAGCACTTGAACAGGTTGCCCAGAGAAGTTGTGGAGTCTCTATCCTTGGAGATATTAAAAATGCAGTGAGACACAGCCATGAGCAACCCGCTGTAGTTAATCATCCTTTGAGGACAGTGTTCAACTAGATGGTCTCAAGGGGTGCTTTCCAAACTCGACTGTGAGTCTGTGATTCAGGGAAGCAGAGTGACTTTTGGGAGAACTGTAAATTATTACTTTCTGCTGTCTTAAGTAGTTAAGGCTTATGTGAGTACTTGATTCCAAATCACAGAATGGGCTTTATTAATTAAAATTATTAATTAAATTGTTAAACACCAGAACTATGTTAGATATTCTTAATCACCCAGGCATACCACATAGCTGCTTAATGCCCAATATTAAGAATTAGTTGAAACACTTGGACACTATTTTCTATATCACTGAGGTCACCTCTTTCTCAGAAACAATTTTTAAAAAGCTTTGCTGAGGAATCTTCATCTCTGAGGGTTAGAAAAAAGAGAAAGCAGAGACAAAAAGGCAAGAGAGATAATTAGACTTGCTAAAAATTTAACAGAAAAAAAAATCAGAAACTAAAATATACAGAAAGAAAGACAACATAGTTAGTGCTCTGTGGAGAGAATGACCAACAGGAACAGTCTGGCTTGGCATGATTTTTGGATGAAAAAATGTTCTCATGCAAGCAAAACCTCTTGTCTCAACATGCAAACTCCCTACCCACCAAACAAAGAAAATATTTGTGTCTCTCCTTTGTTATATGTCAGTTCTCATAAAATTCCAGGAGATATGTTTGAATTCCAGTACAGAAATAAAAAAGTTTCAGCACTGCAACATTCACAATCTTCCCACCTTCATCACTTTTGATTTACTCATAATTCATGTTTGAGAGAACATAAAAATGGGCTTAAAAAAAATAAGACTTCTATGCAATCTTTATTTATAAACTTTCATGTAAAGAAGTTTTGGGCCAACACCTCTAAGACATGAATATGAGCAAGTAAAAGCATGATTCCTAGGTCAGAACAGTATGCAAAAAGCAGTTTGAGGGCATATATGCTTATTTACATAATTAGATAGGAGTTAAACTGAGATAAACATTCTGTAATTGCACATACAGAAGAAATGTTTGCTACAGAAAAGCAAAAACCCAAGTTGTGTACTCAGTAAGGAGATTGTTATGACAGTAATTTAATGGAATAATAGCTATAATGTCAAGCTCTTACATACCATCTTTGGTCACTAGATATCAAAGTGACTTGCAAGAAGGCTGAAATTTTTTTTTTCTTTTCATTCCACGAGGTACTGCTGATGTTAAGTAAAAAATGCAAGGGCATCTCTGAACCTTAACCAGATGCATGTGAATCTAGACAACAGACCAGTGATAAGACTGGTTTTGAATACCAGCAGCTAGAGCTACACGAGGTTTGCTGTGCTACATGAACTTACTGGGGATCCAGCAGCTCTCTTTCTTCCCTTGCTCGAGGAAGGATGTGTTGTGCAGTGGGTAACTGGGTGCTCCAAGTGCAGTGCTCCATGCACTACCACACCACACAACTAATGCTGTTCTTTCGCTGTTATGAACAACAAAAGAATCTCAATTCTTTCATAATAACCTGAAAATAGGGGAGAAAACTGAAAAAGGTAATGTGTCCACTAAATGAAACACAAGAGGAAGAGATTTTTATTTCTGATGCTATGAAACAACTCAGTTTAGGATTTGGGTCTCACTGATCACTCATCAGAGGTGATGAAACACCATTTTAAAAACATGTTTCATCACTGTACAAGTTACTTATTAGGCGAAGAAGAATTTATTTAAATTTGCAGGCCCAGATTTAACGTAAATCTTTCTGGATCCTAATGGTATAATTTTTTCATATTTTAAAAGAGTAATTTATTTCCATACTAACTTTATGTGTGCAGAAGTATAACTGTGTTCAAAAGGAAAGTTTTATTGCTGGTTGCTAAATGCAGTGATCTAGATAGAAGCAACTGTTTGAGACAGGAATCCTCTGCCCCAGTTATTGCCAGGAAACCACAAAGAAAAAAAGAAAAGGACAGTATATTTTAGAATGTTCCTGTCTCCTACTCCTATTATTGACCACTCTCTAAAGCAGAATTACTGATCTGATCCTGTGCAGGTGTTTTTATGTTATGTTGAAAACAAAAAGGAGATTACCTGTATTTTTTTTTCCTATTTTCTTGCTGTCAGACTTCTAACTGAGGGAGTTTACCACAGGGCTTGCAGCCAATGTTCTGGATGTAGCAGGCTATAACATTTACTCTGTTTATGCAACCAAACCTTGTTTAGCCTACACTTCACAAACTGAATTTTAAATTTCAGAAAAGTTAAGAAGACAATATACACTATCTAATTAGGAGAGAGGGTTTTTTTAATTATTCATTCCTGCCAACTCTGTTTTGTTTCTTCAGCTACAAAAATTCTCCCTCCTGGAGAACTGGAATTCCCCTCAGTTAGAAAGGTACTTTCAAGAATACCAAAAGCAAAAAAAAAAAAACCCAAAAATTACTAGCTTTACTTGCTTTTGAGGTGTGCGGTAGCAAATGCCAGATGTAAACCTATGCATTGTCTAGTACGTGACTGATTAATGAATTGTGTCCCCATATTTTATTAAATTAATCAAGCAGAAACCTTGAAACTGAATCTTTGCCTTTCAAAATATCATAACAAACAGTCTTTGAACTTAGGAGAAACAAGCAATGCTAGTGGTTTTGTATCCGTACCCATGATTGTCTGGGGATATAAGCAAGGCAAGGTTTGGAGGCAAAGGTAACCTTTAGAAGATGAACTACTACAGTCGAGGAAAAATAAAACAAGATTTCTTTCCCACAAGAAGAAAAAAAAAATTAAAAATTAAATAAATAAAAATTAATTTTAAAAATATTTTAAAAAGTAAAAGAAAAAAATAAAAATAAAAGTAAAAACAAAACTAATAAAAATATTTTTAAAATAAATAAATAAATTTTTAAAAATTTTAAAAATATATAAATTGCCATTATTTTGGATATATTGCCAAAGGTCTAATTTGCAAGGAAATCCAGGATTTTTTTAATTTTAGCATTTATAAATTAACTGCTCCATTATGAGACTTCCTATTGAGAGAAGGGTGAAGATTTCTAAAGGGAGAAAAAATTTTTTAATTATAGAAGAGTCTTTCCGTGAACAGTTTCCTGCTTCAGAAATTACTTCTTATGGGATCTAGGATCACAGGATAAGCCATTTCAAAAGGGTGCTCTAACCCAGCCTCTTGCTTCAAATGGGGTCAGCTGTGAGATCAGAATGCTCAGGCCTTTATCCTGCCAGGGCTGAAAAACCTCCAAAGAAGGTGATTGCATAACCTCTCTGGGCAACTTCTTCATCTGTCTGGCTCTCTCACAACAAAACAGGTGCTCCTTATATCCAGTGTGAATCTCATGCCAGTGTTTAGTGTCTCTTGCCCTCCCACCCTAGAAAGCTGTGAAGAGTTTGATTCCGTGTTCTTGATAACCCCCACATGGGCATGGGCATGCTGCTGATCTGTTAGGTTCCCTTCCAAAATCTCATCTTCTGCAGGCTGGACAAGCCTTGAGACCATTGGGGGATTTGCCTTTGATTTTTATGAATCATGGTACCACTGGGCAGTGGGGTTTTTTTGAAAATTATTTGATTGCTTACCAATGCAACGAAATTTAAATTTATTTAAAACATAGCCAGAGTATGGGACAAGATGTCACAGGCTGTCTGAAGTTTAAGAATAACAAGTAAGTTGTACCACAGTCATTCTTTGGTCTACCAGCTGACAATATGACCTGGTTTCAGCTAATCCTAATATTTATCTAATTTTTATCTACGTGTATCTGGCTCTCATGATCCAGAGACAACGGACCTATGGACCCCTACAATATGTACTAATGTAGAATAGTAACCTGCTGCTGTTTTACTCACTTTCACAGCTAGAACTCTTTAAATGCCCCAGGAAAATGAAGATTTGTAAATCAGCATATCTCCATCTGATTTACTTATGGTACAGCGTGTATAGAATTCTCAATGGTGCACTGAAGGTTCAAGAGGGAATTATTTAAGCAAAGGTGTTGGAAGAAAGTGTAATTCAACAAATAGTGTCAGAAGGATACAACTGAAGTCTGGTGTTGGCACTACAATGCCTCGCCTCGTTACATGGAGCATGCTTTCAGAAAACAGTTCTGTCCAGAAGACAAATTAGTTTCTTGCCCCAAAAATGAGCTAGAAGGCAAAACAGACAGGGAAGACAGAGAAAAAACTTAATGTTGCCCCAATTTTTAGTAGTTTCGAAGTATATTTTTTATCTTGATCACTATTATTCCCATAAAAGCAATTACAATATATTTTATTGCAATTTCACGGCACACTGCCAAGCTCCAGCATTTTCATTACAATGGCAAATTGCCAAATACCTAGAAACAGTAATCTGAAAACTGAGGAAAGGAGATGATGAGATATTTGTATTTCATCTGTTTAGAAACATGCAAACTGGCTGTATTTTATCTTTTGAAGTTCAGAAAGCACCTTTAGAAAAAACAATTCATTTCCATTTTAGAGGCATTATCTGAGTAAGTAGCATCATTAATATAAGTAGAAAAAAAAATCACATGGATCTGCAAGAGTTGTTCTCACTATTTTTTCCTCTGACCTTTTTCTTATTCAGGTTGTGAAAAGACTTCCTTTCCTAAAGTCTCAAATTAATAGTAATAACTTTGACACTTTAAGAGTAGCCTATATGTATACCACTTCTTGCTAGAGTTCACACCTGTATTATCTCATTTATCACAAAACACAGCTACAACTTTTTGTTCTGAATGCCAAAAGCCAAAACAGACACAACAGGAAGGGAATGAGTGGCAAAAATAGATTACTTTTTAATCTATGTGTTTGGAAGCTGTTGTTACAAGTATTCACATTGTTGTTTTGGAATTTGTGTCAGAAGTAATTTTGAAATTTCATCTAGTATCTGTATTCTAAATTAGAAAAAAAAAACTTTTCTACTATCTATTCTACAGAGACACTAGTTAGTAAGTGGTCACATTCATTTTGGTGTAATATTCATCTCCTGAAAAATGTTGCAATAGTACAAAGGGCAACAGTTTTAAACTAAAAAAAGGATCAGTTTAGGTAAGATGTAAAGAAGAAGATTTTTTACAATGAGGTTGGCAAAACACTTGAAGACATTGCCCAGAGAGGTGGAAAATGTCAAGGTCAGGTTGGATGGGAGTCTGAGCAAATTGATTTAGTGGAAGATGTCCTTGCTTATCTGGTAGGATTTGGACTAGATAACCTTTAAAATTCTTTTCCAACCCAAACTATTCCATGATTCTACAATTCTATGATTTTTATCTCTTCCCTCCCNAACTGAATTTTAAATTTCAGAAAAGTTAAGAAGACAATATACACTATCTAATTAGGAGAGAGGGTTTTTTTAATTATTCATTCCTGCCAACTCTGTTTTGTTTCTTCAGCTACAAAAATTCTCCCTCCTGGAGAACTGGAATTCCCCTCAGTTAGAAAGGTACTTTCAAGAATACCAAAAGCAAAAAAAAAAACCCAAAAATTACTAGCTTTACTTGCTTTTGAGGTGTGCGGTAGCAAATGCCAGATGTAAAACTATGCATTGTCTAGTACGTGACTGATTAATGAATTGTGTCCCCATATTTTATTAAATTAATCAAGCAGAAACCTTGAAACTGAATCTTTGCCTTTCAAAATATCATAACAAACAGTCTTTGAACTTAGGAGAAACAAGCAATGCTAGTGGTTTTGTATCCGTACCCATGATTGTCTGGGGATATAAGCAAGGCAAGGTTTGGAGGCAAAGGTAACCTTTAGAAGATGAACTACTACAGTCGAGGAAAAATAAAACAAGATTTCTTTCCCACAAGAAGAAAAAAAAAATTAAAAATTAAATAAATAAAAATTAATTTTAAAAATATTTTAAAAAGTAAAAGAAAAAAATAAAAATAAAAGTAAAAACAAAACTAATAAAAATATTTTTAAAATAAATAAATAAATTTTTAAAAATCCCTAAGGGCTGTAGATGATTCATAAATCTCACTGAAATGTGCCCATAATTAAGTGGCAGCAGCCCCGCTGAGAGGCACAGCACTGCCTGTTCAGACCCCTCTGCTCTCCCCTGGCAGATCCATGGCTGATTTAAAACCTGGCAGAACAAAGGATGGATGAGGAGTTTGAGTTCAGCTGTGGCAGGAGAGTGTTTTTGGAAAGNNNNTAGCCAGAGTATGGGACAAGATGTCACAGGCTGTCTGAAGTTTAAGAATAACAAGTAAGTTGTACCACAGTCATTCTTTGGTCTACCAGCTGACAATATGACCTGGTTTCAGCTAATCCTAATATTTATCTAATTTTTATCTACGTGTATCTGGCTCTCATGATCCAGAGACAACGGACCTATGGACCCCTACAATATGTACTAATGTAGAATAGTAACCTGCTGCTGTTTTACTCACTTTCACAGCTAGAACTCTTTAAATGCCCCAGGAAAATGAAGATTTGTAAATCAGCATATCTCCATCTGATTTACTTATGGTACAGCGTGTATAGAATTCTCAATGGTGCACTGAAGGTTCAAGAGGGAATTATTTAAGCAAAGGTGTTGGAAGAAAGTGTAATTCAACAAATAGTGTCAGAAGGATACAACTGAAGTCTGGTGTTGGCACTACAATGCCTCGCCTCGTTACATGGAGCATGCTTTCAGAAAACAGTTCTGTCCAGAAGACAAATTAGTTTCTTGCCCCAAAAATGAGCTAGAAGGCAAAACAGACAGGGAAGACAGAGAAAAAACTTAATGTTGCCCCAATTTTTAGTAGTTTCGAAGTATATTTTTTATCTTGATCACTATTATTCCCATAAAAGCAATTACAATATATTTTATTGCAATTTCACGGCACACTGCCAAGCTCCAGCATTTTCATTACAATGGCAAATTGCCAAATACCTAGAAACAGTAATCTGAAAACTGAGGAAAGGAGATGATGAGATATTTGTATTTCATCTGTTTAGAAACATGCAAACTGGCTGTATTTTATCTTTTGAAGTTCAGAAAGCACCTTTAGAAAAAACAATTCATTTCCATTTTAGAGGCATTATCTGAGTAAGTAGCATCATTAATATAAGTAGAAAAAAAAATCACATGGATCTGCAAGAGTTGTTCTCACTATTTTTTCCTCTGACCTTTTTCTTATTCAGGTTGTGAAAAGACTTCCTTTCCTAAAGTCTCAAATTAATAGTAATAACTTTGACACTTTAAGAGTAGCCTATATGTATACCACTTCTTGCTAGAGTTCACACCTGTATTATCTCATTTATCACAAAACACAGCTACAACTTTTTGTTCTGAATGCCAAAAGCCAAAACAGACACAACAGGAAGGGAATGAGTGGCAAAAATAGATTACTTTTTAATCTATNTTATCTCATTTATCACAAAACACAGCTACAACTTTTTGTTCTGAATGCCAAAAGCCAAAACAGACACAACAGGAAGGGAATGAGTGGCAAAAATAGATTACTTTTTAATCTATGTGTTTGGAAGCTGTTGTTACAAGTATTCACATTGTTGTTTTGGAATTTGTGTCAGAAGTAATTTTGAAATTTCATCTAGTATCTGTATTCTAAATTAGAAAAAAAAAAACTTTTCTACTATCTATTCTACAGAGACACTAGTTAGTAAGTGGTCACATTCATTTTGGTGTAATATTCATCTCCTGAAAAATGTTGCAATAGTACAAAGGGCAACAGTTTTAAACTAAAAAAAGGATCAGTTTAGGTAAGATGTAAAGAAGAAGATTTTTTACAATGAGGTTGGCAAAACACTTGAAGACATTGCCCAGAGAGGTGGAAAATGTCAAGGTCAGGTTGGATGGGAGTCTGAGCAAATTGATTTAGTGGAAGATGTCCTTGCTTATCTGGTAGGATTTGGACTAGATAACCTTTAAAATTCTTTTCCAACCCAAACTATTCCATGATTCTACAATTCTATGATTTTTATCTCTTCCCTCCCCACTTCCAAAGCTTCTACCTTCCCCACCCCCCACCACCACCCCATGCTTTGCCCTGCCTTCAGCTGGAGCTGGGACATGCATTCCTCTCTTTTTATGTGTTTTCTCTACTGGCATTCTTCTTCTTCCAGTATTAGCCAGGAGCATCCCTTAGGATCCTATGGCTGAGAGCCAATGTTCCTAGCTCATCATTAATTTCTGGTTTTGACCCTTTTGAGGAAGAACCTTAGAGAGTGTAGGCTGGACTGGACCAGAGTAGGACCTCTGCATCATGCAGTCTCTCACTCACAGTGGAATCAAGGAGGGAATCAGAAGGTTAAAAGCTAGAGAACTTGTGGATTGAAATAAAACCAGCTTAATAAGGAAAGCAAAATCCACACACACAAGCAAAGCAAAACAAGGAATTCATTCACTGTTTCCCATGGGCAGGCAGGTGTTCAGCCATCTCCAGGCAAACATCACGAGTATTGGTGACTTGAGAAGACACCATCAAGTGCCATCACTCCCAGTATTCCCTCTTCCTCCTGCTTTATATACTGAGCATGAAGCCACATGGTCTGGAATATCCCTCTGGGCAATTGGGGTCAGCTGTGTGTCTTCTCAACTTCCCATGCACTTCCTTGCCGGTGCAGCAGCTTGAAAAAGCAGAAAAGTGTGTAAGCACTGCTCAGCAATAACAGAAAAAGATCTCTATATCATCAACCCTATGTTCATCACAAATCCAAAACACAGCCCTCTACCAGTCACTGTGAAGAAAATTAACTCTACCCCAGACAAAACCACCACGATGGTATAAAATTAAATAGAATATAAGGATTCTTTCCAGAAAGCTGCAAAACCAGCAGTAAAAACCTGTAACAGTCTGATAATCCTTCCTCTAATTTGTAAATTAGAACAAATGGAAAAAATACAGACCAAAAAAAGCACTTCTCTTTCTGGTCCCTGTTCCATACTGTGGGTTTTTTCACATTATAGTCCCTGAAAATGTAGAATTTACATCTCACTCCAGAATACCAGAATTGCCAGATGCAGTGCTACAGGTACTACACAGGGAGAACATCTGCACTAAGCAGAAACAATGTTTTTCTAACTATATATTTGAATCTATTTGCTGAATGCCACTGTGTTTAATCATTTTTGAAAATAAATATATATTAACACATAGCTAGAAATAATTTCAACCAAAATTATTTGTAGATAGCTAGATTTAAGCTTTGGCCTTAGCATAAGTGAAGCATTTATTTAATATCTGTTCAAAGCAGCTGATTATTGCCAACAAAACAGAAATTAAGGGAATGCTATTTACCCAGATGGAATCATAATTACAACTTGTTTTCCTTGTAAGTTCTTGATAATCAAATCAGGATTAATAATACTAACCCATTATTATACACTAAAATATTAATGTATAAAAATACACTTCCATTAATGTATAATAAAATACATTTCCATTGGAGATAATGTAAAATTTTAATTTGGAAATTATTATATTTTATTGTTTGTTATTAATTTAATTTTATTAAGCATTTATCTTAACGCAGATATTAAGTATAATATTTTAGATATTAAGTATCTATTTAGTACTATTTTTGTAAAAAAAAAAATTTATAAGTCCAGATATCATTCCTCTTAGGAGTTGAAGTGTCCTCCTCTGGTATCATTCAACTTTTAATCCTGAAAGAAAGAAATATCTGGTATAGGCTTACTATGAATGAGAGAAAATATTGTATTCCGTAAATTCATCAGGAGTTCAGTGTAAAGGACTCTATTTTTCAGGAAACGGTCAATTTCTTAAAAATCTTGGAGATGATATTTAGTTGTATAACTCTGTAGAGACATTCTCCATTCAAATAAGCATCCTTTTAATAAAATATTTGAAAGCGAAGAGGTTTAATAATGCACCGAAAAGTATATAAAATTCAGTCATGACAAGTTTTGAAATACTTGAGGGCTTGAATCTCCCACTCAAGTGAAATTCCATGTTGCAGAAAGAATCTTGGAAGTCATGTTGGACAAGATGAATTTGGGCCAGCAATGTGCCCTTGTGGCAAAGAAGGGCAGCTGCATCCCAGAAGTGTCCTTAGGAAGACCATCACCACCAGGCAGAGGGAGAGGCTTCTGCACTTAACACTGATGAGGCCCTTCTGGAGGCTCATTCTGGGCTCCACACAAAAGAAAGACAGGAACTTTCCAGAAGAGCCATGAAGACGTTTAAGGATAGGAGAATCTGTCATATGAAGAGAGGCTGAGAGAGATGAGACTGCTCAGCCTGGAGAAGAGCAGGCTCCAGGGGAAACTTGGTCGTATCTGACAGGTGGCAGTAAAGGAGGCAAGGGACAGTGTCTTCTCAGTGGTACTCAGCAAAAGAGCAAGAAGTGATGGCAAAACCAAAGTACCACAAAGTTCATTTATACAGAGATAAAAACCACTTTTCCGAATGAATTTTGGATTCTTAGTACCACGTTTGCAGATGTGGAACAGGAGATATGGGATATTGTCCCCTTCCACTGTGGTGTAGAGAGCTCATTGTTTACAAAATTCAGAAGCAGGATTTTGAACACTTTAAAGCTGTTGAAGACAATTTTTCAATTTGTAGGATTCATTGCTATCAGACTAATAAAAAAATTTCTATGAATTTGGCATAGAAACTTGTCAAAAATAAAAATGGCCTTCAGTGTGAGACAGACAATTTTTGTCTCAGCCATAATGACATCATTAACAGCAGTCATTTGGGATCATAAATATGTTTGCTTATTAAAACAAAGTGCCCAGAGGTTTTCAGGAACAAAAAAGTGCAGGGTTTTTTTCCTGGATCATTGCGCAGAATACAGAATTCTAGAACATTGAGTCAAAATTTGAGAGATTTTTGACTTTAGCTCTACTACTTGGTCTAATAATTTGATTGTTTTTTGCTTTTTTTTTTTTAAGAAATGTTTTCTGTTCAGAGGGTTTTTTAGCTAGTTTAAAACTAGGGTCTTTAATACACATCCCAGCTACTTTGTACCATCTTGCTGTCTGATTTGTCAAATTTCATGTCTGTTCTGTGCTTGTGTTTGTTGTTTTGGCAACTACTTTCCACAACATATATAGCAGCTAATTTTATCTTTGAAACAGTCAGCTTAATTTTAGTTTGATTTGGGTTTCATCCAGCTACAGTTGTCAGGGATAATACAAATCCCAACACAGTAATGCTAAAGGATTTAGATTTGTCCCACAAATATTCTAGACTCTTAAGTGGATTTGTTTCATTTATCCTCTCTTTTGGATCAGACTTGGAGAATGGAGGAAAATATATTAAAAAAAAAATATATATATATATGAGTAATTTTGGTAGCTGAACCTCAACAACCTCATTTTGCTATCAGTTGCTGATCAGGTTTTTTTCTATGAGCTTCATAGACTGTTAAAGAGGATCTTGCACCTGGTTCAAGTTTTTCTCACAAAAACAGGAGGACTGTGAACAACATTCAGTCTCTGCAAGACATGAAACACCAGAATTCTGTTTATATAAATGTTTTTTCCTTCTGTTATTTGCAATTAGTTCTTAAAAGTTTTAATGAAACTGTGCCTCTATTTAATGTAGTTTCTACCTTGGCAAATTACTGGTAAAATTCAGAAGCTTTTACATTTCAACCTAAAAGGGTAAAAGGAGTTACTAGTAGAAAGGTACTTGTGCAGTTGGTATTGAAAATCAGATAGGAGGTAAAGATTGTTCTGAAAGAGAAAAAATAATAGAAACACATTTTAATATATGAAACCACTGTACCCAGTTTTTTAGAATATAAACCATTTTTATTTCAAACCTTTTTTGGTTTTGCTACATGTCAATATTTTAATGAACTCTTCTAAATTATCCAAATTGCTGGCAACTGAATGATTTGCTTCTCATATCTGTAAGCAAATTCTTGTCCCATTTCGTAAACAAAAAATGTATGTAATGAAATTCTCTATGCAATGAAAAGGAATTGCCTTTACTATAGATGCTAGTCATTGTCTGAAAAGCTAATATTCATCTTGAGTTAATACCTTGCTTTATCATCTTTTCTATGCTTGAAAAAAAATACGCACTATAAATTAGTTAATTATTCTGGTAATTTATTGCTGTACGCTTTGCATTGCAAGTTCCATTCTGCAGAAAATGTATTTCATTTTTATTTAATACCTGGCATTCAACTTGTTTGTGTGTCATTACTGGCATTCAACTTGTGTGTCTAATTAGTTCCAATATTCTTAGAGACAAATACTGAATGAAACAAGTCTTGTCTGCCTGTATTTGCTTTTTTTTTTTAATTCCATGTCTTATAATGAAGTTACTGCATGCCTAAGCACAACATCAACTGTCCCCACTGCTAAGAAGAAAAGATGTTAAATGTGTCTAACGTCTAGAGAATTCAACTGTCCCATTTTAACTAGAAGGAGAAAAGACTGCCAATGTAGTAAATTGAATACACACAAAATCATTTAAGTGAGCTCTTCATTTCAGGTGAGAATTATTTTTGATCATCTGAAGATGTCCTTCATTTATAATATTCTATTTGATAATTTTTAGACACATATTAAATGCTGTATAAAATATTTATCAGCATAGTAACATCTAATTTCTGATGAACTACTAATTCCTGAATTTTTTTTTAAATACCTTTCCTTTCACATTGGAGGTTTCTTCTCTTGCTCCCAATGGAATCTTCTGACAATTTTAAATTATCCTTTACTTGACAAGTATAATTTCAAATAAGTTTCAAGTATTCTACTCAGCTTTTTTCCAAATTAATAATGATAGAAATGCTCTCCTGGCATTGTGGTGTGAGTTTTCCACCTTATTTTGATATCTATTGAGCATATTATACCCACAAATGAAAGTATGTAATGGTTATTCTTTAAATTCAAGAGTTTGATATGTTTCACTGTACTATATTTCCCAAAGGAATGTTTCTTTCAAAAAAAGCCTGTGAAAATTCCCTGTGCTAGCAGTTAGCCCAAAAAATGCCTGAAGTTTTTATTAGAGAGATTTGCTCATCCCAGAAACTTCTGACTCCAAAGTCCTTAGTAGGCCTGATGCCTGAAGTATCTCAAGGGCAAATCAAAATCAACTTGTGGTTTTGGGTTTCATTTCTTTGTTTGTTTGTAGGGTCACAGAAATATAGTATGGTTTTGGTTGGAAGGGACCTTAAAGATCATCTAGTTCCAGCCCTTCCTTCCAATCCATCAGGTTGCTGAGGGCCCCATCCAGCTGGTTTTGGACACTTCCAGGGGTAGTGCACCCATAGCTTCTCTGGGAGCACTTTCCAGTGTCTCACCACCCTTACTGTGAAGAATTTCTTCCTAATATCTAATACCTTCCTATACCTACTCTTTTCAGTTTAAAGTCAGTCTAAAGTTTTAAACCCCTTGTCCCATCATTAAATGCTTTGTAAAAAGTCCCTCTCCAACTCTCTTTCAGATGCCCTTTAGGTACTGGAAGGCTGCCATACGGCCTCCTTGGAGCCTCCCCTTCTCCAGGCTGAACAGCCCCAGCTTTCAGCCTGTCATCATAGAAGAGGTGCTTCATCCCTTCCATCATCTTGGTGGCTTCCTCTGGACTGACTCCAGCGCTTCCTTATCCTTCCTGTGCTGGGGCCCCCAGAGCTGGATGCTGCACTGCAGGTGGGCTCTCACCAGAGCAGAGCAGAGGGACAGAATCCCCTCCCTGTCCCTGCTGGTCACACTGCTTTGGATGCAGCCCAGGACACGATTGCCTTTCTGGGCTGGGAGTGCACATTGCCAGGTCATGTCATCATCCAAGTGTCTCTTACAATAAGAAGTGGATCCATCCCTCTGCAGATGTAGCAGATTATCTATGAATTATTCAGTATCAAAATACATGTGACAATTGTCTTCTGTTATGAAATATACATAATTCATAAGACATCTGTTCTATGTTTTCACATTTAAGAGGTACAAAGTGCACAACAGCAAGTGGTGTGAAATGGATACATAGGAATGTTTTATTTCATATCACTTTTTCTCTCAGGCTGTTCAATAAGGGCTAAGGAAAAAACCATGTACCAATTTATTGTATATGTGTATTTCTTCATTGTTTCAATATAAAAATTAATTTCTAGAAATTCTTTTTTAATCATAATATCAACAGAATTAATCAAGAATGGATACCATGGGTCCATTTAACAGAAAATAAAATGCAAAATAGCTGTCAACCGTACTAGAGAGAAATCCCTCATGCATATAAAGAAAAACATGTAGTTTTTCTGATATGTGGGTTTGCAAGCATATATATTGCAGGCTATGTTTGTCTATGTGTATATATATGTATAGATAATTTGATATCACAATGAAAATAAAGAGCAACTTTTTTTTTTGGTGAACTAGTTCTTGAAAGTATCATACCTGCAAGTCTTCAGAACCAAACAAAATCACTTGGCATTCAAAACTTTCTAGCTCAGGGTGTAACCAAATTGTACAATAAACAAAAAAGACATTAAATGGTCTCTGATCTCATAACTAGTATTCAATGAGAAATATTCACATGCCAGGAAAGCTCATTTTTCAAATACTGCCTCTGTCTTGAATAGGATACTGAATTGAAATCTCATTACAGTAGACTGTAACTCTATCCAATTGCAGCACTTTGCTTCCATGATTTCGGAGCATTGCATTTAACTTTGCTTCTCAAACTTAAATGACTTTCAAGGAAAAAAAATAAATTCAAGTTATGAAAAAAATTTATTGAATTTTTTGTACTGAAACACAAAAGAAAAAAACAAAAATTTTGCAGATTTTGGTGGAGTTAGAAAAGACCTAGAAAAACATTTACGTCATCTCCAAAAAGAAAGCCTATCTCAATTTATCATAAATTTTATCCAAAAATATGCATATTTTCTAAGACAAATTTATTGGAAATTTATTACTTACTTCTAGAACTTGGTCTTAAAATGCAGGACACTGAGAACATGAAAACAAACACAAAACCAGGCAAAGGTATATTTCTTTATATAAATCATCATTATACACAACTAAGAGAATTAATCTCAGTGCATATGAAAATATAGTTTACTGTCTTCTGGATTTAGCCTAAAGCTTTAAAGTATTTGGAAAGGTTTGAAAGACCCTCATGATCATTAGCAGTTGCAGTGACACTAAGAGATGAAGCCTGGAGACGAACATCTTACTGCCATCCTGGAAAGAGAAACCATCTTTGGAGTCCTCAGTCACATTATTTGTCACTTCTTGCTGCAGGTCAGTGGGCAGCCTGTGTAGCCAACTCACAGTCTTCTCCTCAAAAGAGCTGTTGGACTCAAGCAATTTAAGACGGGACACTTAAGACTTCCAATCAAGTTGAACACCTAGAGATTCAGAGAAGCACCAGAAAATAGGTGTAGAAGTTAATTCCATTACAAATTAGAGTTTTGAGCACTTTAAAGCTAAGGTTCCTTGGACCATGGGATAGAAAAAATTAAAGACAGTAAAAGAAGATCTTGTGTTTCAAGAACCTGAACTCATGTTCCATAAATGCAGAGGACCATGCAGATAAGAAAAGTGAGTCCATGATCTTAACATGGAAAAGGAAGTCTGAAGTACTTCAGCCAATGGACAGGAAGCCTTTTATGTTCTTAGCCAAATCTTATGGTAAAATAAAACTGCTGTTAAATGCTAATAAATCTCCAGTATGGGCCTGGCAATGCAGACCCTTGGCTGACCTCAGCTGCCACCCCTTGGCTGGCCTTGCTCCCTGCTGGGGACAGGGAATCACACCCTAGACTGTGAGATTCCATCGGTGCTGGATGTGCCACTCGGCAGCAGCCGGCCAATTCCCTCACAGAAAGTCCCATGGAGCCAGGATCAGGATGGCAGAGACCTATTATGTCTGTCTGTCGTGCAGAGCAGATCATGGCTTTGAGCAAGAAAGATCAGAGACCTGACTCTAAGGTTCCTATATTGCAAACCACTCCCCACTGCCATGCTTTCTTCAAAACAAATATTCTGATTTGTTTCACTGGTGTGTGGAGAACACTTAGAACTACCCAAGCAGGAATAACAGAAGCGATTTCTTGCGTAGTTACATTTGGCATAGGAAAAACAAGTTTTGGCTCAATATCTCCCATATTCTGAAAGCCTTAAACTTCCAAAGGGAGCCAAAGTGTCTTTGGAAATAGATTCATGAAACTAAGTTTAAATAGCTCTTTTCTTTTGAGGGAAGTATACGGTGCTCAAAGCAGGCCCACTTCTGGTTCTGTCAGGCATCGTTTTGATTATGAGTGGCAGCAGGCATTCATGAGGAATACAACTACAGATAAAAAGTTTCCAAGAAGAGGGAAATTATCTTAGGACCTACCGCAAGGTGATCCATGTAACCAAAGAGTAAAGTTTAATTAGACTAAGATCGTAAGTGGCATAAAAATGAAAAAACCTGAGTGAAACTGAATGCAGTCAAAGCTTTCTAAAAGGAATTTGAAACAGTTAAAGAAGGAAAATTCTAATTGTGTTGGGATAGTTCTGGAAGAAATGAGCTCCTTCCATAGAAACAAGACCTATATGACCTTTCTTGTGAAGTCAATAAGTTTCAATGAGAAGCTTGTTACCCTGAACTAGATTATTCCTACAGCAGCAACGATAAGAATTATTGAACTTCAGTATGAAAAATCTGTTATTCTTGAAGCAATAAAGAAAATTCTTTCCCCAATTAAATTAATTGCAGTACCTTAATCCTGGTAAGGTCATCACCTCAAAAAACCCAAAGTCTTTAATGAGAATCCTGAACATACTTTTGCTCTAGAACAATTTAATGTTTTGCAACCACATCTACAGTGTGTTCTTTAAAATTTAGCAATTTAGCACTATAATGTAAATTCTTATATTCTAAGATTTTGCTGAATTATTTAAGATTAATTTACAAATATGACCTCTTTCTGAATAACCAAGAAAGCAGTGGGTGAGAGCTTAACAATTTATTTATTTTAAAAGGTTTGCCTTTTTTCCAAAAGTCTTTCCAAGACCAGTGAGTTCTCTGTGCAAATGAGGATGTTTAAGATGCAGAATTATGTTAAATTCAGTTACACCAGGAGTTAGAAGGATCCGAGAGCAAACAGTCTGACAAATAAGAGAAAAAAGCAGAAGAAAACCAAACTAATTACTGTGTTTCTAGGAGACTTAAACAGAATTATAAAAGCTAGAAAATTTAAATCAAGCGATTGACAGATTGTAGCATTTTTTTAACTACTCACTGCACCACTATGTTGACATCACCTATTGTTATATGATCAGTGCTATATTATTACTGATCTACTCATCAATTGGGTGTACTTTGAACATTTAGCAACAGACAGGCTGTTAATTTAAAAATCCCCCAGAATGCTGGGGGGGTTTCTTATCATAGCATAGCAACGAGTTATCCAGTGTTGCCTTCATGCTACACTGATAGTTCTTTCATTTATGCTTATAAATAAAGTGTGTTTCTTTTACCATTGAAAACTGTTGAGTACTTTAAGATTTGTGACAAGTTCTGAATGCCTAACAGCTTGTGCATGTTTTCTGATTTTGTTGCTGTCACTGCTGCTACACACATGCTACATTAATTGCATACCTTCCTCAACTGATCAGAGGGCACCTTTTGGAATTCACTTGCCTTTTAATAGTAATCATTGGAAATGTAGAAATCATATTTAAAAGTAAATGCAATAGCACAAATGTTTATGAAAATTTGAATATATTGCAACCAACTGACATTACATTCAGATAGATTTGGCTCCAGTTGAGAAGACAGAAAAGATGAGACAGAAGAGCAAAACAATCTCTGAAGTCCTTATCACTTGCTCGTCCCCTGACCTGGCTTAGAGCCACTCTAGCTCAGTAAGCAAGCCTTTACTCTGTGTCCCCATTCTCCTTTTCCCTTACATCAAATGAAAGGAGATAAGGAGAATGGAACTAGCAACCTGAGCTTTAGTGGTGATAGGAAGGAGCTTAAGCTGAAAGTTTAATACATTTCTTAGATCATAAAAAAAAGCCTTAAAAATGGATTAAGGCCATGGTCTGAAAAAAGTAGCCTTTTTTTTTTGGCTAGCCAGTGGAAAAACAACACAACAATATCTCTATCACTGAGATAATTAGCTCACTATGTACAAATAAAAATGAGTAATTTCCTGGAGCCTGTAAATATTTCTGATCTTTAAAAATAAAATCCTGTTTTGGATTGCTACTTTACAGAATAGAGAAAGGAGATAGTATCCCATTTCCCACATCGAGAGGTCTCCTCAATTTGTAAAGGATGCCATGTGTTTCTTCACCTTTCAGAATGTCTTACAGGTAGAGGTTATGAGGGATGCAAGAATAGATATTACTTATACCATTGCTTCTTTGAAGTGCTAGGAAAAGCAAACATTTCCTCCTTCCAAGACAAAATAAAAACTAAAATACTCATTATTTAACTTTTCATCAAGCATTTTGAGATAAATTTTAGACCATAACTTTCAGGTCTAATTTCACCTCCTTTCTTCTCCCCGTTTAAGTGAGTGTAACTTACTCCTGTAGCAGGAGTAGGGGGAAAAATGTCATCGAGTCTTATCTATTTGGTTTAGTATTTGGTTTAGGTCAACTAAGAGCTATTATGGTTACTCAGTCTTGTTAGATCAGTGAAGAGCTCAACATGTGTAGTTACTTTTAATTTGCACTGCTTGGTTTTCAGCCATAGAACTGCAGTGCTGTACTACAATAAGATGTCCCCTCGTCACATCTTTAGCCTGGAGATGAAGACACTCATTTGTAATTACTATCTCCTTTCAGTAGAATTTTTCAGTAGTATATTTTCTGGCTTTTCACAATAAGCCTGGCGCCCTTCTCCTTCACCACTTTAGCAGTACTGATTTGAATACCCCTGCTGAAAGGCTTTTTCTACATAAAATGTAACACTTTCATAGAACTTGACAGTAAGGACCAACATAAGGACACAATAAAATGGAAGCCTAACAAAAACCTGACCTTGATAAGCACTCACTGTCACATTTTCATCTGTGGGATGAGCAGACAAATATCAGGTGCACTACATAGCTCTTCATTCCAGACTTTGGTCTAAACTACCCCACAGAGAAATTAATGCACATGTTTCAAGAGTCCATCAATTTCACTCTAATGGGAGTTTTGTCTTTAACTTGGTGAGGCAAGCCCAGCAGTAGCTGCAAACATCAATGAGTAAGGGAAAAAATGTCAAATAAACAGAGTTTCAAATGAAAAATATGATGAGTTTCTAATAAGCTTACACAGATTCCAAATTGCAGTTTATTTTGACAAAGCTGAAAATAATTACTTGCTTAATTGTTTTCACATGAAACAGCCTTTGCAAGGTGTTCTGATACTACTGTGAACAATCTCGTGAGCATTTAGAATGACATATTTAAATATTTATTTATTGGATTGCAACACTATCATCTGTTAATGTAATGTCATAAAATGGTAAACAGAACATAAGAAACATTTATTAGTATAATAGCATAGTAGAAAGCAATAGCTTTTCCACCATCCTCCAGTAACTAATGTTGAATCCATTTGCAAGAAGCAAATCTGCATTCCTTCCTTTTTAATGCTGTCACACCTAACTTGAAAGGGGGAAAAATGCTAATCAATGACTATCTGACCTGCAAATCAGTCTCTGCCAAAAGACATTTTTTCACTAGTGACTAAAATAAACTGTGAAAGAACCTTCTAGTTTAATCCTTGTTCTGCCCCTGTATTATGATGTCACCTCTTTTGGCCCTTGTATACTCCATGAAAATGCATTAATATAAAGCAACTCTAAAATATCCCATAGGTATCTTTGAAAAAAAAACCCAAAAGAGTACCCAAAATGCTGTTCTCAAAACAGACTGTCTTAAAACTTAGCACAAAGACCATGTTGAGGTAAGAAATGGAGGGATAGGGGTAGAAAGAATGCTTAAAAAGAAGTCTGAATACTAACTTTGTATTTTTTCTAGTAGAATTACAATTTTTGATGCCAGAAGCAAGGCATAAATAAAATATTAAGTCATTTGTCATTTGTATAACAAAATAGTGCAGGTCATTCCAATTAGAGATAGGTTTACATAGCAGTCAAAAGCACAGGCTTGACCAGTAATTGTTTATGAGTTCTTACAGTTGTTTTCATCTGGGGGCAATCTTACAAATCACAAAAAGTGGAATTGTTTAATTCATCATCATATTAAAAGGCTTTTCAAAATTTGTATTACTCTCAAGTTATAGACATTAGGAAAAATATTTTTAAACTTACCTTATATTATTTTTTTTCTCCAATTATTAGTCTACAAGCAAAGAACCACAATTCTCTTTTTTACCATCCAGTATGGATACGCTGAAAGAAAAATAGAAGCTGCAATAAACATATAAATTATGGAAAGCCTCAGAGTCCACGTGTGCACACACAGGAGACTGTGTCTGTGTCATATATTCAGAAAAAGCCCCGCTCGTGTTAGCTTCTGATTTTTTTGAGTAAGAATGGAAGAAACATACTTGTACACATCATAAATTCAGCCCCACAATAGTATTTCATTAAACATTCTCTCCTCACCTTTCTCATGCCCTACCCCACCATAGAAAGAACACAGTAACAGAAAAGAAGTGCAAAAAAAATTAGTGCAGAGTACACAGCATGACACATTATACATAATAGAACATTCTTAGTTTAAAACCAAAAAAAAACTGAGGCAAGTGTCTATAAAAATTTAGTTCAGTGAAAATTATGTACACAGTGGTTGTGGATTAGGCTGCCCTAATTTACAGTGCTTCAGAGAAGTTTCAGGAAATATCGGTACTTTTCTCTCTTTCTCATTTGCATTTACAAAAAAAGATACTATAAAAGATTCTTGCTGTAGAGTCAGGAAAACAAAAGGACAAAGAGGTGGAATTCAGAATTTTTCTACAAGCAATGTCTGAGAAATACAGTGCATAATGAATGGCAAGTCAACTTGACATGGCTCCAATTGTGCAAGGAAGTATTCAGCTAACATCAGGAACAACCCAGTTTATTTTCTGGATTTTAACACTACTGTAATATATTATTCTTGTTATAAAACTTTCCAATGGCAAAGGAAGCAGTGATAACAATGGCAATTTTGTATTCCAGGTGAGCTGCAGCAACTGTCTTTCTGTAGACTAATATCTTTTTCCACAAGACCTCGTTAGTGAAAAGGCTTTGCTTTAAACAGCTGACATTTTTAACTAAAGTCTATTGTGATCAAATGTCAGAAAGAGCTGAAACTCAAAAGAGTCATTACAGTAAGATTGTTACCAACTGATTCACAGGCATCTACTTGTAGCCTGGTTATTAGTCCATTCTGTTGTACTCTTATTTATCAAGTCAGAGAAATATATTCTTATTCCGATTCAAATGTAGAGCTTACTGTATTAAACAAGTGTTCCACACAAGAAAAGTATGGATTAAATATTAGGAAAAAATTCATTCGTGAAGAGGGAGGGGAATGAAAAAAGAGTTGTAGAATTTCAGCAGCCTTGTTTATAAAAGACAAGATGATGTAGCTGTATATAATGTGTCCAAGTGCCAAATTAGTCTGTAGGAATGTTATTGCGTAAAATAAAAACTGAAGTTGGCGGATGTGATATAAAAAGCTGTCGGTTTTTTAGTTTTTTTCAAATTTCTTTCAAAGAAATCTGTACCCCTGAAGTTTTTTAAGTCCATTTGACTGCAGTGATGGTCTCATCACCTCAAGAGCTCACCATTTTTCTGAGTAAAATTATTTCAAATATACAAAATGGAAAGACCTTTCATTTGGAATTTACTTTAAGTGATCTCTGAAGCCTGCACAGGTTGTGAACGAAGGCACAATAAAACCTTTTCTCAGTAGCTGCTTAAAAAGTCCCTAGGGTTTCTACTACAACATTGTCTGACCTTTAGCTAAAGGCCCCTTGTATGGATTGATTTTTTTGGCTGGTCCCATCCCTGAGTGGTTTCACTAGATGGCATAGGCTTTATTTTGCAGCACTTGTGCATGATGGAAATTAGTAGAGTTGAAAGCAAAAATACTAAGCTGTGTATCCCCATTGGAAATAATTAAAAATTAATTTTTCTACAATTATTTCACTTTCTTCTATCACATTTTACAGACCATTAAAGAACATTTCAGTCAAGTAAGTTTCTTCCCTGTTTTTTTTTAATCAGAACATAATTTTTATTCTTTACCTTTCTGAGCTCTTAGGTCTGGACACAAATTATTTCAATATATGTTTTAGTTTTAAAAATTAGACTTTTGATTTCTGGCCCATCACTGAATCCCCTGATGACAGTGCACTCTGCTCATACTTGAAAAAAGAACAAGTATCACTTTAGTGTTTCTGGCAGAACTACCAAGGATAATGTGTCTGCTCCATAGGGTTTGTGCATCTGCTCCCAGTGGGACTGGAGAACATTCTGTGGAAGGCTGTTGAGCTTTGTGAGGGAAGCCAGCTTCATACACCTGATCAAAATGCCAAATTTATCAAAATTCCTGACAATATGCACAGAAGGAAAGCTACACTGCAGAGTACACCAGAGTGTTAGGCTCATGTGCAGGTGCACACATTTGCAAATGCACACAAAGCATGCTGGAGTATTTGCATCCAAAGCCTGCACACAATTCAGATGTTTGCATTAATTTAAACATTTAAACTACAATTAGAACACGAGGATTTCTCTGAGCTACATCCCACATTTTTCTAAGCTGTTCTACAAATGTTTTTGTGGTTTTGGGGTGGAGACCCAAATCATTTAACTTACGTGAGACAGCACAGTGCCTCGAAGATGGCACATTCAGCTTAGGGTTTCCAGTTTTCCACCTGTATCCCTTGTCCATTCCTGGCAAAAGTAAGCACAGAACAGGCAGAGCAGTTTCCCTTGCATCTGACCATCACATACAGAAAGGCAGATATTTTGTAGGATTACAGTGCAGCTCAAGTTCAAGTGTAGTTACTATGCCTCAGAAGATTCTCAAGTAGGATCTCATGTTTATGACATTTTAATAAACACAGGATGACAGGGAACAGCCAGTAATCTGGGGTAAGGTCCAAGGAATCACAAAGAGAATAGTAGTCAGAAATTCCCATGACAAAAAGTCAAATTCTATGAAGATGTCCAAGAAGCCTTTCCTTATCACGACACACCATATCATGACATTTGGATTGCCTGATCCCAAAAATCCTGTGGAAAATAAATGGCTTTTTCACGGTCTGTGATGAAGTGGAGAAAAACAAATGAAATTGTAATTAATTACTGAAAGGCTGCATTAAAACTTTTGTGAAGTAAGAGTATCCTCAAAGGTCTCATTAGGCTTTCCTTGAATGAGGAAATCATACTGTGTAATCAGCAATACATTATTGATAGAAGTAAGGAAAATACAACAGAAATGCAAAGACAATTAACGTTATGAATAAAATCATTCTCTTCCCATATGTGGAATATTTCCAGAAAGATACTCCCTCAAGGTTTTTTCTAAAATTATGTATATATAACATACACACATCCCTACAAATTTAGGGCTTATATATTGTATTGTAAGATGAATATAAATCTTCTTGCATCAGTGTATATTATGACTAGAAATAAGACAAGGGAAGCTGATAGAGTCTTGAGTCTGTCTCAGGTGTCCATGGGGCACAAGTGAATAAGTTCAAAATATTCTCCATATTCTGGATAAATAATTTAATCTAGAAAATTATTCTTCAAGTATTTCAAAAGTGGTGTCTCAATGTGTGTTGTATTTTTGCTGTAACTGGAAAGAGAACAGAATCCACAGGCATCCTCATCACCACAATCCTCAGAGTGCTGACACTTCTATTCTTTCATGCAGCACAAGATAAACATTTGCAATGCATGTGAAAATAAAATATAACAGAAAAAGTGTTTGAGGGACACGACAGGTGTAAAAATATGCCAAGGTCTCTCCAGCCTTCCATCATTTTCTCCTCTTTTATCTGGAAGGCTTTCATCTGTCCTGTTTCTCTGTCTTGGCTGTTTAATCTGGTTGCACATAATCTGTCTGGTCCAATTAATTCTTGATATTCACTGGTTTTATCTTACTTCATTTCTTTCTTCAGAATTAAGTGCTCCCTATAGGTACCAAGAGAGAGCAGCAAGCTCAGGAAGAAAAGAGTATTTCAAGAAACTCACAGCAGGGAGTCAAGAGCCAGGTGTTCATGCTTATGTAGCCCTTACAGAATAGAGTATGTCTGAATACAGACTGTGATGAGAAAGGATATATACAAAACAAGACAGGTCAGGAGTGCAAATCCTTGGGATCTGAAAAGTCTCCTTTAGAGAGTAATAAAAGTAGTCCACTTCGATCACTCTGGCAGGCATTGCAAGGGCTTTAGGCTTTCAGTTAAGTTAGAACCTAACATTCTCTTGAAAATTTCAAACTTATTGTACCCACTTAAAAAAAGTTTGGAACTTGGGCACAGAAAACACAGTTTCACAATCTAATCTAGTAGGAAGCAAGAAAACTATCTGAAAGTCTGCCTGATTGTCTTCCTAGCCTACCTGCAGATCTGGAAATAATAAACAACTTTCACAACTGGAAAAGAAAGAATATTTAAATGACATGCACATGCAGGCACCTTTGTATGTCAAATAGGTCTTACAGAGTTCTCATACTTCCCAAAACATGTTGTTAAATTCAAATCTCATGTTCTATAAACACTGGAGCATGTGTGATAGCATTTACACGCTGTAGGGATAAAATAAACAGAAGAAACCTACTTACTCCCACACAAAAAGAAGGAAGACCACTCTGTATATTCTGTCATTCTCTAACATCAAAATGTGGCAAACACCTTCACCAACTGCTTCATCAAGGAAATCTGGCCCTGACAGAGCATTATCTGTAAGGGTAAAATAACCCTTTGCCCTTTTGCCTCTATCACAGTCTCATACATATCACATCAGCTGCTCCAACAGGAGGGTGTGCCACGAGGTCAAGCCTCCGCTGAGCTGAATGGGGATTGTCTGCAACTGTTTGTGACCATTCCCAACAAAAAACCAGCCAGTATTCCCCTGATCCCAGCCCTCAGTTAGATGAAGGCTGCTGTGTCAGTGCCATCTCTGTGTCTCAGCTCTTTTCTTGTTTCTCCAGATAGACAGCTAGGAAATTATAATATGTGCACCTCAAAGAAAGCAAATATAACCTATGCACAACTATGTATACTCCAGCTATACCTATACAAAAAACTACCAATTTCAGTAACCAACACAAAGCATAGGAGCTGAAAGCATGGTGAAATTAGGCACACAGACCAGCAGACAAGTCTACTGGACTGAGAAAATATTATAGTAATGGGTTTTATGTAAGGGGAGCCATGTATGGGTGATGCATATATAAAGCCTATAAACTGAAAGTGTTTGGTGTTAGGACTTTTGGGACCTGTACTAAAATCAGAATATATTCTTTAAAACAGTGGTGAGAAAATATAGACTGTCATACCTACTCTTTAAGTAAAATTTAGTTTCCCATGGAT
The DNA here is from genome assembly GCA_013397155.1 of Irena cyanogastra. Classification (NCBI taxonomy): domain Eukaryota; kingdom Metazoa; phylum Chordata; class Aves; order Passeriformes; family Irenidae; genus Irena; species Irena cyanogastra. The sequence goes on from VWZV01005179.1 coordinate 96,684, forward strand.
GTCAACATAATATTTTACAAAATAAAACAATGAAAATATATAGACTTTCTCTGCTAGAATAATTGCCATTCTCATTCCTAAATAAATGTTATAAAGGCATCTGTTTTGAAAAATTATGCTTTCATGTTATTTTGATGTATTTTGGCTGAGGTTTTTCCCACTCAAAGGGTTTAGGAGAAGCACAGCTTTTTCAACGAATAATGCCATTTGGACTTCTCTGAGGGAAGTCTTTTTTTAATATCAGTTGCTCCCCAGTCAGTCTAGCTATTCCTACCCAAAAGTCATGCCCAGAAATGGGGGGGATGACCCCAGTTGCTTCCAGCAGTCCCATTCTGCTCACCTCAGCCAGATACTGCATTTCAAAAAAAGAAAATTCAATTTTCAAGCTAAGAAGTCATTAGACTAGAAAGAGGCATAGCACTGGAGGAGAAGATGCATAAATGGGAAAACATGCAAATAACAGCATTTCAAGATGGTATAGAGTTAACTGAATACCTCCACTGCCAAGAGTGGAACTGGTGTAATCACTAAATGTGCAGGTGAAGAAATCTTGCTGGTATGTGACAGAAAGTGATAGTCAATTTAACTGTACAATTATTCAATAATTGTCTATTTAAAGAGCATTATATTATATATTATTTATACATAAATATATTCTTTACATATTATTTAGTCTTTTGATTTCTGAGTGGTCCCTGCCCTTCTTCTAGATTACTACTAGCAGTAGTCAGGTTGGAATTCTTTTTGAAAAAGAAGTGGAAATACTCGGGGAGTAATTTTGTTTTGTTCTTAATTGAAAAATTCTATGGCATTATCTCAGATTTTCTCTGGAGCTCATTCCCTGTACCACCACTCTTTCATCAAAGGCATCATTTCATATTCTTGATTCTTGAAACAAGCTAATACACTTACAGCATTTGTGTTCTGTAGTAAGGTCTTCAAATTAAATTCATGTGAATATTTTACTCCTCCATGCAACCTTGTCTTTGTACATATAGAAGGAATCTATAGTTACTTAATTTCACTATCAGAAAAGAAGGTATTAGAACTAAACAGCTTTTTTTTTTTCTCAGAAGAGAACTGCTGAGCTATGTATCTCATGTTAAATTATTGCAAAATTCATCATATGTGACCTGGCTATTTTGAATGATACAACAATGAAAATCACTGGCATTTTCTAATGTTTAATCAATTTGTCAAATGAAAGAACATAAAACTGAATTGTGTGTACAGCAATGAGAGAAAATATACAAAATTCTCCTCCAAGGAACAATGAACAAGGTTTAAGTGGAGGTTCTTAATGCTTCCCTCTGAACTAGATGGCAAATGGATTTCTGCAGAGCTCTATTCCTCATGCATCTGTATCCTCATGCTTATTCCATATTTTCATTAACAGACAGGGTGGTGAATTCCTGAAATTTGGATTAGAAATATGTTGAAACACAGAACTGAACATGACAAATTGGAGATACGTACTGAAAAATAATTGGATGTTATTTAGCCAAGAGAAGTAGAAGTTACTAAGGGATGGCCATCTACATAAATACGTAGTGTGAAATAATTGGGTAGGAAAAAAGACTTTGAGAGATGTATATAATAGTTATTTTAAGATAGTATTTATCTTAACAAGCAGCAGAACAAAAGCCAATGGTGTGATGCTTCTGCAATCAGCCAACTAGACCTTGATTTCTCACATATAAATGAAAAATAAGTGTAATAATCTTTTGATTTAGACAGAACTAGTAAGGACAAATTCTAAGAACTTTGTGTCCAGCTTGAGGAAATATATTTCAAGAAATTTGACAGAAGTCCTGAGGAGAGTCACAAATATGAGAGGTTTTTAAAGCATTAGTTGACAGAGAATATTGAATGAAGAGATAGAAGAGTTTAGTCTGAAGGAGAGAAACTGAGATACAAATGTAAAACAAAATAAATATTCACCTAAGGAAAAATTTCAGGAAAGGGGAAGGAATTAACTTAATATCATATTCATGTGAATATGGAAAACAGCAATTGGCTCAGATTATAAAGAACAAGATATTAACAAAAACACCTTAATAACAGCAGTAAGGTGAAACCTGGGTCACAGCTTTTGAGAAAGCTGTGGTATTTGCAGTGCTGGAGGTGTTTAAGACTAGGCTGCACAGATGTCTCTCAGATTCTACCTGCATGTAATTGGCCCTGCCCTGCAGAAGATGAATGGACACTGACTGAATAACCTCTTGAATTCCCTTCCAGCAATATTATGATCTAACCACCTGTAATTCTCACTGCATTTAAATCAGTGCCAGAGCATTTAATAACCTCCCTTCTTTTTTCCCCATTGTGACCTCTCACAAGAAAAGCTAATAATAGCTTACTCTCAGGTTTAAAAGGCGATGAAACAATTGCAACCTCCTCTCACAAACCACTCCAGACAGACCTGAGGAGCAGACTTCTGCATGCCTGTGCTCAGACTCCAATGTAAAATGGAAAAGGGAGTGTCTTTTGCTTGGCAGTGTTTTAAGTAGTGTCGAATGTTCAGCATTTAAGTAGCAAAAAAACCCTTGACACTTCCTCTGACAGAATCAGTGAGCTAAAAGCACTTTGATGACTGAAGGGTGATACAAGAAGGCACACACAACCCCATCCCACTCAAAAAAAAAAAAAAGCAACCCAAAACAACACAGCAGCACGAAACAAAAAAATCCCAATCCCATCAGCCTCCCTTTCTAGAAAAAAACACCAAGAAACATAAAAGATTTCTATGACTCACTGAATAAACAGAAATGTAGCACTACTCAAAGCTTTAACTGCATCCTCCTGATTGAATTCCATCCTAGGAGTTTGGGTTCTACTAAGGTGGAAAAACTCAACACTTTTCTTCTGCTTGCTATATGAAAGCTAATTCTGATATTAAGGAAATATTCCATCAAGATACTTGTGTGTGTGTCTGTGTGTATTTATATATGAACATAATTACAGATACCAAGTTTTACCTAAGAAAATAAAGACACCACTAAAGCAACTCAGTTTTCCTGCAATTAGTAGCCCAGAAAACATGGAGAACTTCTGAAGACTTTCCACCATGAAGGAAAACCCACACACATTATGATTCATTAGGGCAGTATTCCCCGTCTTCCTGTTTACTTCACCATGATTTTGTGTGCTCTCCATTGGGAAAAGCCTCCCAGCTAATGTGACAAATACTGCAGCAGACATGTTTGTGGTTTAAGACAAACATTTCCAGATCACCTATCTTGGATATATGACTGGAAAGTGAATGGTAGTTTGGTAGGAACTGGGCTACACAGACAAAGTCTGAAATGTGGTTCTGTAACTTTAAACCACTGAAAATTACTGCAAGTAGATAATTCTCATTTACCTAGCACCTTTCCCCTATAGATTAGTAACTATTTCACAAAAGAAGGACACTTCATAAATTTCAGTAGGTGAGAAAGCTGAGAAGGTAAGTAAATAGACAAATAGATCAGAGAAGAAAAGTAAATAGCCAAAAGTCGCCCTGTGGACCCAAGACTAAGCTAGAAAAAATACACAGCTCTTCTGAGTTTCTCTGCTTCAGCTGTTGGACTGTAGTGAATGCAGTAGGCACTCCTTAATCACACATGCACTTTAAAATTATCTGCTTAAATGAAGATCCTTGTTGAGTAAGAAAAACCTTTAGTAAAAACGAAAGTCCTGTGGAACTCTAGTCACTACTAATATGCTATGCTTTCCAGTTAACATTGCAGTAGGATTAATAAAAGTTTTCAGAAAACTGAAGAGCTTAACTGATTATGAATTTCGTTCACAATTCAGCTAGGAGTAATTAATATCCTAGGAATTCTTCCTACTCTCTTGGAATACAAACATCAAAAAAATGGCAGTATTCCTACCCTGATTATTCATACTGTTTGGCAAAAAGAACAGAAACCACTTTCCTAACCTGCAAAGACAGGATGCTCAAGGTAGCTAAATGGAGAAGATGCTTGAACATGAGCCACATTAAATAACACAAATGGAGGACAAAAGCAAAACCCTGTTTTGAAGAAGTTTATTGCCAACTAACTTATCCAAAAGGATTTGTCCTTATCTGAGATTCAGAAGTGGAAAGATGACCATGAAAATTTTATTAAAATTTTATTAGAAATAAAATGAAAAATAAGGGCTTCTTTTCAGAAATATTATATGTATTTTTTTTTAATCTTCTTCACAACAGATTGACTTGCAAAGACCAGACACTTGTTCATACCAACCCATATGGTCATAGGGTAAATGGATAAACTGCCAGATTTTGAAACCAGATATTGAAACTCCTGCTTTTGGCAAATTTTATGTTCAAGTGAAAGCAATTTAATTCATTTGAAAGAATTTCATATAACATAAGGCACAACTTGGTATAAAGATATTAATACTGGGCTCACATTAAGGACCTACAGATCTAGTTCTGCAGAATCTGGAACCTGTTTGTATAGGAAGTCTGCCCCAAAAAGGATTCCATCACTCTTTTATATGCTATTATGGTTCCCTACCTGCAGCTCACCAAATTGTTTTGGTTAGCTTATTCATGACTGATACAAAGAAAAATTATATATAATTTTTTTTTAGGAACTCTACTGTACCAATAAGGGGATTATTAAAAGCAAACTGTAGAAATCAAAAGACTTTCCTTTTAATTAAGCCTCAGTGGGAATAATAAGTCACTTTCTCTCTTGTACTCTCATTTTTGAATTCCATAAACAAAATTTTGAATGCAAGAAATCAGGTATTTGGGTGTCCCTATGGATTTCAGTTCCACAATATTTGACAAGATGATTGGTCAGAGATTGGACTCAATGATATTAGTGGTCGTTTCCAACCTAAATTATTCCATAATTTTATATAAAGCAAAATGGTTTTTAGGTTTTTTTTTTTTCTCCCTTGAATTGTTTTTTATCGGTTGTCAGGTCTAAGGAAAGGTTTCAGAGGAATCCTTACTTTCTCCTTTGGTTTATAGGTAAGACTGGATCCAGATTTCATCAGTTTAAGCAGGCATAAATCATTCTCCCAAACTCAACTCGGGAAAAAATCAGTAACTTTACAGTTTTCATTTCATAAGTTAATTTTGAAAAACTATTACTTTTTAACTATCTTTCCATTTAGATAATCTCATTACTTTTTAAATCAATTCTCAAAGCCAAAAAAATGTTTCAGGCTAAAGAATAAACTTTGCTGTCTATTAATCATAAGCCTTCTTTATGAAAATAAGGGCTTATATTAAACATGAAAATAAATTTTTAGTCAAAATATTTTTTAAACAACTTAAAGATTATCATTTGAATTACTATGAAATATTACAAGTGTGAAGACTCACTTGTATTTCATATGGAAGAACAAAGGGACAATGCTGTTTATTGTCAGGCATTTCACTTGAAACAGAATGGAAAAGCCACCAAAGGGATGTAGTTTCTGCTGCCACAATTTACTTTAAACAAAAAAATAATTACAGCTATTGAAACCAGAGAGAGGAAATTTCTGAAGAAATTGTTTGGTCCATTATGCTAATCAGTCATCCCTCTTTGCATCATTATAGTTTAGCTTTCATGGCTATTAATAGAAGAAACTGCTGGAACCAAACAGAAAGGTATACAACTGTATTATTATAGCAACTAATTTATAAAATTTAGCTCATGAATAAAACATCAAATAAATGTTTTCATAATTAGTTTTTCTTTTCATGAATAATGAAAAACAATCACAGGCACGTTTGTTTGTTTTTCTGTTTTAAGATGTATTACTGAAGTCCTAAATTGAATGTTAGAATCTCTTCAGAGAAAGTAGGTAAGAATGTTCCATCTTCATCATTTTTTCAATAAGCAAATGAACAAGTACTGAATTAGGAGAATAACACCAAAACAGTATTTTTGACTCTTTCAATTTACTTTCAGTCATGCTCAGCATACTTCCGTATTCATCTCCCATTC
>VWZV01005182.1:4208-33007 GCA_013397155.1 Irena cyanogastra
CTACATTTACCACACAGCTGGCAATTTCACAGTTCACAGTCTACAGTCCTGAGATCAAAACTACTGCCATTATAGTCTTAATTAAGTGTCTTAACTAGAGTAATTTATGTTATTTGAGGTTAAGTTTGAAAAATATTAGCCAAGGGACTAGTTAATGCTTCACATTCAAATTTTATTAGAAATATCTATCTGTCCAGAATATAAGACAGACTTTTGCTACTTAAGATACGTCAAACATTCATTTTGCACATTTGCATACATGTAAGCAGTAAAGTCTGCTCAGTGTCCCTTTTTTAAATAATACTGGTAAAGGATTGTTCCCATTTCTCATTTCAAATCAGATAAGTTTTATCCAAATTCTGCCTGAAAACAGACACTGTCTTACATTGTCAACAACTTCACAGCAAGAAATGGAACAAGCTGAACTCATCCATTGTGCACCATGTCAGAACTACCTGTACTTTTCCTGTGAAGCCACTGGTAATTACATAGTGGTAAGAGTGTCATGTCATAAGGAAAGCATCTGATTAGGAAAAAGTGTCACAGGGCCTTGCAGGTATATACACAAGGTTTTAGAGAGCTAGTACTACTGTAACGCAGAACAGGTTTCTGCAAGACCTTCCCTAGACTTTTTTCCATTAGTATTGTCTCCCTTTCTATACTTACAATTTGAATTTGACAAAAGTGGAGACCTAGTTCTACCTTTACAAGAGCTCTCCAGTACTACCTCCAGAAAGTTTGTAACAGGTTACCTGACAGAGAGGCTGATATCTCTAAAATTTCATGTTGTGGTTTAGAGTCAAAATGACACCTCTACTGGGCACTGTTCTAACTCAATTAACCTTTTCTGAGCCTGTTAACATGTTCAACTGTTGAGTCTTTGGTGTGTTTATGAGCTTCTCTCACACTTAAAAAAGGATGGTGCCCTTTTATTAAGTCAGTGACTGTGTGCAACCCATTGCAGCGTACATCTAAATGTCAAATCCTTTTGAAAGTGAAAGGCCTTGATCACACAGCCCTCAGTACTGCACAGTCAATCTGCAGGAAAGGGCATCCAACCCTGGAGTTTTAGTATGCTGACACTCATCACTCCCATGTGTTAACCTGCATGTTTATTACAAGAGACAAAGTAAATCCTGCAGTATACGAGGTATTTGGTGCTTAGTGCATCGTAGCTATGTAAAATTGTACATCCACCTAGCTTGCAGTAATAATGGACCCTTAGCCTTGCAGATCACTGTACAACAGAATTCAACTCTTGGTTCAATTCCTAATTGAAAAAAACTATTTCCCTTTTCACTGAGAAATACTATGCAACAGGTCAACAGGCTAACGAGAGCCTCTTGCTCCTGAGATGTGTTACGCTGCTTATACACTGCAGTGCTTCACACACATGCACTGTACTTTATAACTGCCAAGGAACAGAAGTTTGTACTCCTCATGTTTTACAAACTTCTTCCTGAAATCGGTCTACTCCCATTCACTGGCAGTTCAGCCACGTCAGCTGGCTACTTTCAGTTTGGTAAGAGGAAACCAGTTCATGTACTGATAATTTCAGGAGTCTGGATATCTGGCTTCAAAAGCAGATCAAGCCAAAACATGCTAAATGCAGATGTACCCAGAGGTACCTTACGGCATTAGTAGGCTGTTCTTGGTCCAAGAAGACAAATCTTTCCATAGCATTTCTGAAGGACAGAAAGCAACGGCTCTCCAGGATTAAGACAGCAGGTACTTTACTGCCACCAACATGACACCACATTGGTTAAAATCTATGCGAGTCCTTAAATGCAGAGACACTACAGTTTGTCAACATCTTGATTTTGGTAATTCTCAATTGCTCTCAACAGCAGGACTTCACAATAAGTTCCAGTTAATGTCTTTATGTATTTTTATTTAAGTACAGTTTACCACAAGTACTATAGTACCTTATGCAGTGTGATTTCCATCTTTGACATATACACTTAGCAGTTTTCATTTACATTGGAAGAAAGCAGTAAGAAAAAGCCAGGTCTCAAGGAGAACTTCTGGAAGGTTCTCAAGAAGGAGATTTAAATTTATTTATTTATTTCTTCACATTTGTACAGTCCATCTTGGAGTAATAACTCTAGAGAGCAAAAGCATGGTGTAGCCACACTTTACAGAATGCCACTAAGTCCAAATGGTAAAGACTCTACAAGAGATGCTTATTTCCAGGGAATAAGATTATACAATCACTTTGCAAACCTTCCACTAAGAGGACACGTCAATACTTCAAATTATATTGATAGTTATTTTGCATAGCTCAAATGAAATCTACAGAAATACTGCAGATTTAAAAACTAGATCCTGCTATTAAGAATTTAATGTAGCACAAACAGAAAACATGTCACCAGTTTTAAAAATTGCTGCATTAGCAAATCCAAGAACTAAGTAGCCACACAGAAGCATTAATAAGCCCTGTATTAGATTATTAAAACCCTGGGCTCTACAACAGCATGATCTGAATTGTGAACTATAGGTCATATGAACTATTCAGAAAACTGATGTTTTCACAGTGAGTTGAACACTGCTGTGTTGCATTGCTTTTTCATATGTGGATGTAGACATCAATGAACTTTGTTCCAAGTGCAACTTCATTAATACAGCATCTCACATGCAGTTAGACCATCCGAAAAAAACCTCTTGCTTACTTATTACCATGGAATACTTCTGTCTTAAAGGAACAAGTAGCCATATGTTTGGTTTGTTATGGTAACTAAAATGCTTTCACAAACTTTGTTCTACTAAAAAAAGCAGATTGCTTACTAAGGCTTTTCCTAAATGGAGTTTCCTCAATAAGTGTTAAAATTTACTTACCTTCATTTGGTGAAGTTTTCAACTTTGTACAGATGCCATGTACATCACCATAGCATTCCTGTATTTTATGCAGTGCATCTGCAGCTCGAAGTTCCATAAGAGAACGGAGCTCTGCAAGAGTAACTCCAAAATCTCCATGATTAGCTTCTTTTACAGCATTTTTTACGCTGCTATATGCAACCGAGTTGTTTGCCATGTCACCCATGATGCATGCAGTCTTTAGCGTAGAGAGTTTCCAGTAAGGAACAAAATTTCAACTTAAAATATTTCCAAAAGGAAAATAAATCCTTTGGGTATGAAGACAGTCAGGAGAGCAGACACATCACCCAAGCAAGAGAGCCCGTCTGGAGAGATATCTTTGAGGTTGTCCCATGGTGCGTTCTGTTCCCCAAAGCCAAAAGGCATGTACAGTCTAGGGAGAGAATAAATACACATTCGGTTACGTAAAGCTATACTGAAATGCATTGTCAGACAATCCTTACTCTTTGTACTACGGTTACAGAACTAATTTTTTAATTTCCTATAATATTTTTAGTTTGCATTCCGTGAGCAAGAGTGACAAGGAAGAAAATAGATGTTTCCCATCCCAAAACAAGCATTATTGGATTTCCTTAAATCCTTAACTTTGTAACAACTGTTGCCTTGAACACTGGCATTTTCCTTCAAATGTCCATATGGTTCATCATCAAGCAGCAACCTTTAAAAATACCTAAAATTAAATCTGTTTCCAGGGAAATGGAGCTTGTAGCATCCACAAGTGATGTCACATGGGGAAAGAACACGCTCAAGTTGAAATCCCCACTTTGCAGTGACGCTCTCACCTCAGAGTTTGGGAAGGGCAAGCTTTTTTGTGTTCCCATTAATTCATTTGTGCAAACCTCAAGAAAAATCTTCAACACTAAGCTAGCCCACACATGAAGTACTTTTGTATTCTAAGTAGGATTATATCTTCAGGCAGACCTAGCTCTTAATAAATTTTTCACGTCCATACAGTTTTAGCCCTGCTCCAGCCCACTTCATCACAACTCAAACCTTGCACAGTATCTCCATTTAATTCTTTGGAGAGGGAAAAATTGCGCAATATCACCTTTGTGCAGAAGGGATGAGGACACGACAGCAGTTCTTCTGTCTGATGATCAATGTATTGTAGCTGAGAAATTATCATCTAGCCACAGGACTCTGAACTTGCACAGGCATTCTATACATAATCCCTGCTCAGCTGACATATCCTGCACATACACATGCAGCTACACAGCAGTGCAGTGCACACACAAACTCCTCATGCCTGTCTGAAGATTTGCCGTGTGCCAAAACCAGATGTCTGATCACGTAAGTCAGCTTTGTTGGCATAATGGAGTGCAATGAGCACGTGCAACAACATATTCCTCCACAAAACATGACTGCCAGGCTCAGATGAACAATAACTTGGACATTTCCAGGTCAACAAGATCCTCAGGTGTCATATGCCTATCAAAGGCAAAAATATGAAAGGCAAAGCATCAGCAAACAGAAGATTTCTAGCTACTTCCCTGCCAGGTTAGAGGACTGTTCGGCTGAAGTGCTGAGTCTATGTTGAAGTAAAGGTATAAGCACCCAATTATCAGAAATTTAAGGTCTTGATTCCAGGAAAGACTCAGATTTCTGCTCTGGAAATAATCAGTTGCAGCTATACTAAATCTACCATTTAAAGCACCATGCCACAGTACTTTGTTTGCACTGAGAACAACCACTGACACTGTAAATCCCTGAACTGATGTCATCTGACCACAAGTGACAGGCCCATCTCCGGCAGAACTACAATGTCTACTACTGCAACTGCTCTTCCTGTCACAGGAGATTCTGAGACAGCCACTGTCCATGGCTGTTTTCCAGAGAGTGACAAAAAGCAATCAATATTCACATGGATAAAAATTCCAATATTCCATAAAATCAAAAAAGTTTTAATTTAAGAATTAATTTTACATCTTCATTGTTTTCTCTGTTACTTGCAAGAAAATGTTGGAGCAGTTGAAGAGTCCATAATGATGGTGTTATCCTGCATGCTAGGATATAGTTTTGATTAAGACTCTAATGCGTTCTGTTAGAGTATCCTGCAAGTGAAGAATTTCATGCAAACCATGTATGAAAGAGTTTTCTTTAAAGACATGCCACATTATTATCTAATGCCCAAAAGCTGGATGCTGTTGTCCAGCCGGTAGCCTAGGAGGATTTATCAGCTGGCATCTGATCATAAGCTATGACAGTATAACAAGAAGCAGATCAGGCAAATGAGTTTGTATAGCTATGGAGAAGATGCTGCAGCTGCTAATTAGGCAAAAATAGACCAAGCAGAAGGCCCCACAACCAATTACATCAAACTTGATTCGATTTTAATTAAGAAAAGCTCTGTTCAAGCCTCTAGCAGGAGCCCTGTACTTGATGCCCAAATACACCCAAATCCAAGAGAAAAGGATAGGAAAAGCTACAGCTCTAGTCATTGTTCACTTGTCATCAAAAAGTTTTAAGACTTTCTCTCTCCATATATATGCATAGAGTGGGCAAAACTTGCTTTCATATGCAACCAAACTTAAGAGCAGTAACTCTGCTTGGTCATAACTCAGTGTGCTTTGCACTCCAGTTCTAGCCCCTCTATGCATCTATATCAATTTTTACTAATAAGTAATAATCCAGATTAGTCATTAATAAGTTTATACTGAAGGAGGTCCTCATATGCTCTAAATGCCATCTTGACATACCAATGGACCCTTAGGGTTCACAGGCAAATTCAGTAAGCATTCATTAACTACAAACACAGTGCAGTTCTACACATCAGCTCTAGTAGTGATACAAATTATTTGGTACATCCATGTTAGCAAAGAACCATGGAAAATTGAAAGGAACATCAAAGACTTCAAATTCTGAATACTGAGCAAGTGCAATGTTGCTCCAGATCATAAAAATTTGATTAAACATTATCAATTTTTACACAAAATCAGACCATGATCTTCTTCAGTAGTCCATTTTTACCAGACATTCCAACAGAGAGCACAATAGCTTCTTGTTATACAGGTACAGGATGGACTTAGTTTAACACAGATTTTTCTGTAGGAATCAGCAAAGAAACTTTCTTTAACAAACATTCTTAATGCAGTTTTGATGTAAAATCTTGCAACATTCAATCAGTTTCTGTTACAGCAAGTTCCAAGAGTCTACTTTTGTAACACTAGCGGTGATGCATAATGAAACCATTACGACTGAAATTTAGTAGCATAAAAGAAAGTGCTATTATAAAGCTACAAAGATGCTCTAATAGTATTTATCTTCTCAATTAAAAAAATATTTTGTATGTTTTGATCAGTGTTTCAGTTCTCAATTATTGCATCAGTCATTTGAAATAACTGAATAACATGAGCTCTGAAGCACTATAGTTTAAAGCAACTCACCTCAAACTTCCAATCTGTTAATATCTCAAATTTTAAATTCAACAGTTATCAAGCTAAAACTAAGTAGTTCCAGCCTATTTAAAGTTTAATTCAGTTGAAGTTTTGTGTTAAGTGTCCAGCTTAAACAAGCTGCATACAAAATGATTAAGATGTCCACCTTTCATTAGACACATCAACTTTTGGATAATCCTTTATCACTGACACTTTGTTTATCCCTTTATATCACTGAGACTAGGAATAACTTTTAAAGCTATTCTCTGTCACACTCAAGTGACTAAAAAACCTGAACTGCAGAGGCACATCTCAGTAGCAGCACACACTCTCACAGGCAGGATTCAGATACTTATGTAAATCCCTCTGAGCAGACCTTGCTGCTCTTTGGTTGTAGCAACTTCACTGACACATCATATCATTGCAGCTGCTTATGAGGAGTAACTTCCTCCCCCAAATCAAATTACTATTTATTGCTAAGGGACTGTGCTTTGTTACCAGACAAAGACACTAATTCAAACCCCCATTAAACAAAGGTTACACAACTTTGCCAGTGTTGGAAGTTCAAAGGCATCATAAGTTTCTGTAGTTGGACTGGAGAAAGGAAAAGCTCTAAACAGAAGTCTACACGTAGAGATGCTTACCAAACGATGAAGAGACTATAGATTATTTGTCTATTTAGTGCTACCAGAACATTATGTACTGACCAAATTAGAAGCTGCAACATGTTTTTTGAAGTGTTCCTGTGGTGAACAATTACTATTGCCCAGATGCACAGGACCTAGAATACCTTAGACCCATATCCAAGCTTTTCCTATTACATTTACATTTAATACTTGCTTCACTAACCTACAAGGAACCTACAATTTTCTTAATCAATATTAAAACACTTCAGCACACACATAACTCAAGAGTCAAAGCTTCAGCAATTATAAAACTTGTGTCATTTAATTTAATTTATACATCTGCTTGAACAGTATGTATTCAGGTATTAAGCATTAGCTGGTAGCATTTGACCTTCAGCAACACACTAAAACTGGGGCCTGTAATATAGGAAAGGGCTTGCAAAGTGATTATCTCAGGAAAGCCTTTGTTTAATCTAATTAGTTCAATGAACACCAGACAGATCTGCATACCAAGAAGCTGTTGTGATAAAAACTGTCCCCATATGTTTCAGTTGTCATGCCTTTTAACCTGCCTACAGCTTCAAACACGTTAAAAAAATATAATATACTTTTGCATACTTCAGTTTGGGTGTGATCCACAGCTTTGAGCCATCATTGTAGGTGCAGTGGGAAGAAAGAAGAGAAATTGTCTGCAATATTATTATAATGGAATATTTTTACAATGAAAAGTAACTGTAACTGAGAAAGTAACCTGGAAATCTCACTGAAATTGACTGAGGTCTTGTGCTCCGAAGGGTCAAACTTCTTACTGCAAGAGACAGATCCTCCCACCTACCTGACAGGCTACAGAAACTCACCAGCTGTTCCACAAGGAATACGAATGAATGCTAATGAAGCAAAACATTAATGCAGAACAGTATGCATTTACAAGTCACTGTTCTGTAAGTTAAAATGTGCCTAACTGAACAAATAGGAGTTAAATAATTTCAGTGCCATGCTATTGTTTTAGAGCAAACATCTCAGACAGTCTGGTTTATGAAGAGACATGTACAAGTAGACTGAAGAACTAAGAGGTAAAGGGCACAAACAAAGGTTTTGGCATATCATCTTCAGCCTTAAATATGCCCAACAGTGTTGCAATGACAAGTGTCAGTTTTTATAGCTTATATGCTATAAACGGTAAATTCATCAAAGGTCATGACTTTTGCTTAGTTTTCAAAGAGAAATCTGGATTTAATTCTGAAGCTTAATCTCCTGGGAAGCAGATGTACTTACCTATCTGAAATAAAAACTGGCCTAGATTCTGCATTGGATCTAAACACTGGTATTGTCTCTGCTCATTGCAGGGAGGTTGGACAAGAAGACATTTAAACTTCCTTTCCAACTCAAGTTATTCTGTGATTCTGTGATTTATGGCACTTAATCTAAGGGATTTCTGCTGCCTACAGTGATTGACATTTGTGGAAACTGTTTCATCAATTGGTGGTTTCTTTCCTTTAAGACCCTAAATTTATTTCTTATTGAAATGATAGCAAACAAATTGGGACTTCAGTAGTCTGATGTCGGTTTGGTAGCAGACCAAATTAGCAGTGTTCACACACAGGTTCTGCATCATTTTCCTCCTGTTTTGGTAGCAGCAAGGAAAAAATGTACAAGTCTTGAGGGTGAGTTATTATGGCATGAAGGACATAAGCTTCTCTTACAAAGCAGCTTGGTCCACAGCCTCTGCCAGGAGCCCAGCAAGCAAGCAGACATTTGGTTATGCCATCAACCATCTGCACAGCCCTGTATTGCCCTGCCTTGTTCAAGCCATGGCTTCTCCTCTCCCACTAAACAACTCAGCTCCAGCTGAAGTGACCCCTGGATTAAGAAACAAGATCAGAAAGTGCTGTACAGAACAGTCTGAGCAGGAAACTATTTTATCAAGAGTTTAAACTAATCATTAGCTTTCTGATGTAACTAAATAGATATTACTGATCCAAAAATAGACAGACTGATACAACAAGAAGTGCTTCAGAAAAACCCTATGACCACTTTCAAGGAACATTAGACTTTGAGACATACTGGAAAATCCCAGAGGACAAAACCACTGTGATCATCATTAAAGAAAGCAACAAGTGTTCCACGTGTTTGAAATACCAGGCTTTCAGTCACCTATTTCATATCACATTGCTGGCTTCTCCACAAGACTACAAACACTTAAGACAAAACCATGCAAAAGCATCAAGTTTTTAACCACTTAAAACACTTGTCTGCAGTCCACAGCTCTGATCAACACTCAGAGCTTCTCTGTTCTCCACCCACAGGCCCTGAAGCTTCCTTCTCTGTCCTTTTTCCCAGGCTCATCTACTTTCTGCTCCGTGATGACACTATAAACTACAGGCTACACTCAAGAGGACTGTTTGCAATACAAGGTTACTCCAGTTTAAGACTACAATCCCAGTGAAAAAAAAAAGTTTTAACCTCTAGATGGGACTCTGTCCCATCCAAAATAATTTTGAGTGTGTTCAAGTACTTAAAATGCACTTACTGTATGTGCCAGCTTCCTCATCTAACTTGAGGTGAGCAAAGCTGCCAAAATTTGGACTAAGGCAGCTGATGGCTGAAGGCAAACCTGCTGGTATTTAAAATGCAAGAAAAAAATGTTTGCCCAAAGCCCATCAATGTTTTCCTTTCCTTCAGATCCACTGAGTTCTAAATAAGATGACTGAAGATTTCAAGTTTCTTAATCCTGCACAGTTTAGAATAATTATGCTGTAAACTAAGTTTTTTAAAGAGATCTGTTGTATTAATAGCTAAATGTATAAACCTAAAAGTGTTTGGGGTTTTTTTTAATGTAGTGAAGTCATCCATTAACAAATATTCACATTACTAGGTTCATTAACAACTTTCCACACTTTTCTCATCAACATTTGTCAAAACCATACTGACAAAGATGACAACACAAAGCTGAACTTTTTCAAAAAAAGATAGGGTGGTAGCATGGCAACCAACTCACTAAAATCATGCATCATAAGACTATAACAGAGTTTACTGGCATTCCCAAAGTGCAAAATGTGTTCCGGTCACAAACCCTGACAGGTGTGTGTTAAATGAGGCATATGACATCACTATATGCAGCTAAGTTTCAAGTAAAGGTAAAGTGAGATGGTACCAAATTTCATCCAACAGAGATGGAGTTGGATTCCTGGATTTCAGTTACTTGTTGCATTTAAAGCTCTGTGCAATGCATCCAGCTGGTCAGTTCTGACAATGTCAGCAAACCAGCAGCTGACTTCATCAGTTATTCCTACAGGTAGATGACGCATCTTGAGGAATCTTTTCAGCTTTTTTTCACAAAACTTGTATTTACCATTTCATCCCAATTTGAACACTCCCCATTTTTTCTTTCAGAAAGTATTATTTTATGCTAGTATCCATTTATGCAGAGCAGTAGGTTTTTCACTGTGATCATGCTTCATGCTTCAAAGAGATGCAAAAAATTCTTTAGATTTATGAGCCCTCCGGCAAAAGGCAAAAGTCCATTCTTACCTAATTTTTCTTGTCTTCAGAAAACTTCAAAAGAAATTTAGAATTAGTCTTAAAACTACTAGGAAGTAGTTTATGCCTATGAGATTAAGCCAAATTACTTCCATAAAGACACTCTGTATATAACCAACTCCTGTCTATTAGAGCAGTAAAATTAAGTCAGGTAAAGTTTTAAGGCTTTTCTTGCTACTTTGGACTAGCTTATTGCTATGTACAAACAGTACCACAAAATAGTCTATATGCTCATTGAACTGTAAACAGGTAATATACAAATCATAATATTGTGGTAAAGGATCCATTCATGATCCTCAAAATCACCATTCCAACCAAGCAAGGGTCTAGAACGTAAGAAAAATAAAACAAAACCCTCAGGTCTGGTCACCAATCTCAATGAACCCACTCTATGATGCTAAATTGGATATGTGTTTTGTCCTCTTTTGGCCAAAGTTTAAGGAAGTTCCCTCTTGGCCTGTAGCAAGTCAGTTTGAGAATCTTCATCTTCAGATTTTTCACAAGCCTTTTGGAAACACCAGACCACAGCATATCCTTATCCCCAAACCCTCAAAGAGCCTAACTTCTTCAGAAACCTGTATCTTGAAAGCTATGCTAACTTCCCCTGAATGTCATTAATTCCTGCCTGCCAGAAAGACAGCAAATAAACTGGCTAAAATAGTCATTCTGAGAAAATCCCTTCCAAAAACTGCAATGTTTGGCATCTTCTCTTCCTAAGGAGACAGAGGATTTTTTAAATTCAAATATAGTCCACACTTAAGCAGCACTTTGAGAAATACTTCACAACTTTGCTGCTCCTGCTGGTTATGACAAGAGGTCATGGGGTCCTTTTGGTTTGTGTTTTCTTCTGTTTGGTAAGGGGTCTTTTTTACCTCAATATTTGAATTTGAGAATCCAGTACAGAGCTCTGCAGAAACAAGAGAGTGAAATCTCTTGCAAAATTCTTTATTATGATTATACTGATCATCCCTTTAGCACTTTTTGATAAGTTTGGAGAACTTAGCTCATTAATCCATTCTACTGAGCCTCCTCTTTCTGGTACATGGTAAGAAGCATGTTCAGTAGGTTTCATCTCATGGTATTATCTGACATATTTTACGATTTTGTAAGGCTACACATTGCTTTATCCTTCAGGGACATCTCCAGTTTCAAAACTCTTCTTTCCTCATGATAATACTTTTCCGTCTCTCTGAAGTCTGACACCCACTTAAAGGCTAAGTTGTCATGCTCCTGCATTGTCACACACTTCTAGCTACTCCAAACTTTCTCATTTATGGAGGGTTGGTTGCTGGTCTGGGATTGTTTTACACACATTGAAGCACTACTGCAGTATAGCTAGGGGCACCTGTCTGTAGAATGATGGTAAATTAATTTCCCTGCGGTCAGTACACACATGACAATCCCATGTCCACCATCCAATATAAGATAACAAATACTTCTCTCAGGAATTTGCTTCCTTAACAGAGACAGGGAATATACAAGCGGTGTTAGCAGACAGAATGCACAAAGCTGAGATTCCCGTCACAGCACTTTGTAACTCTGACAAAGCAGCAAGTCTGTCACATCCTCAGGTGACCAAAGGTACGGCTGTGCTACAGTGACATGGTGTAACACTCCCACTCACAGAGGTCCTGAAGCAGTTCTCAATATTTGACACTAACAATGCTGCAACTTACACCTGCCACCCTTATCCTTTTGCATTGGGAAAAGCCATTGACTCTGCCAACTGCATTAATGAAGTAACAGAGTATGGCAGCTCTGCTGCTGCAACAGTCACACAGTTAACTCTGAGCTGGAACTCACACTTCTTGTGTGCTGCTCTACTCTTCCTTACAGCACCTCAGCCTCTGAGAGAAGCTACTTCATTCTGGGTCCTGCTCTAAGTCCATCTCTCATGGGATATACAGCACTCCAAACAGCTTTGGCACTTCTTCATTTACTAATGTTTTTGTCTTTTTTCACTCCTCTTCCTTTCTCCATGTACTCCTATGATCTTTAAAAACAAATAATTTTTTGCCTAGCCATGAAATCTGCCCCCCTCCAAGATCCAAGGAGCAAGAAAGCACCATGCCATGTTCCCAAGCCTCTACCTTCCCACTAGCCATGATGGTAGCCATGCATTTCATGGTTCTACATCTATGAGTTGGCTACTATGAGCTATGTGGTGCAGAAAGCTGTCAACCAAAAAGGATCTCCCCCAGCTCAGTGGAAAAATTTAAATAGCAGTATTTCTACTGTCTAAACAAGTTTTCCCACAAGACACCAGCAGGGGCTCATTTATTTGCAGAAGTCATACAAGCAATGTGGATATGCCAGCTTTAGGGACAAGACACGCATTCGGCTAATGCTAGAAGCATCTCTGTCATGGAACTATATGGCTGCCACCTTTAAGATAACATTAAATCACCCTTCAAGGAAAGGTTCCTCTTCCCTCTGTTATTTCAAGTTGCAGTGGATTGAGCAAACGCAGGACATAAGTCAAGTGACTTGCCACTAAACAAATAGCATGGTACATCACTTTTCAGTGAAGGGCAGACAATGTTTGTTTGGACTGAACAGCAAATTCACGTGACTGTCACACAACGGCTCAAGCAGATTTAGTAAATTTAATTAATTTCTCCTTTTCTGTAGACTATATACAATTGCTATACAAACTGGCTGCATTCAATTAATAATCACAGCTTCATTTCTGAAGTCTTCAGTTGTGAAGAACTTTCTTGTGCATAACTCTAGGTTTCTGAGATTACAAATACATCAGTGCTTGATTAATTAATTAGAAAAAAGAAAGGAACTTGGGAAAAATGCAAATAAAACCATGCTCCATGATCATATTTATCAGTCCTATGCCACACAATAAAGGAAATCCCTTCTCCAGTTTCCCATAAACCAAAGGCCTTAAGTCTTCACTAGCATTAGTGGATCCTAATGCACTTTGCAGACAGCTCTGCTTCCAGTCTAATCAACAATCATTCAAATTATGAGGTAGCTAGGTGTCTAATTTAGCTCTGGCACAACTCCTCTAGGTAGCGAAAGGCCATGCCTTGAAGAACTTCATCACAACCAGCTGAACTTACTTTGTGCTGAGGATCAGCTAGAGGTTCCCTCCACTCCCCTGCCCTGCCAAAGCACAAGGCTAGCAGAACTGAAGTGGTGAGCCAGCAGGCATTCAGGTGCCAGGGCCAGAACTACCTTTGGCATACACAGCGAGGTGTCAGTCTTCTGATAAGGTAGCTCTGACTCTTCAGTAGCAACTGCTAGTTTAACAAGCTCAATATTTGTCCTTCCAAAAGATGCATCTGGATTGAGAGCCTAATGCGTGTAGCCCAGCTAAATGCTCACAGTTCAGCTCCAGCTGACCCTCAGGGCCAAGAGCCTACCCACCCACGAAGACTACAGGTCATCATTCTGTCTCAGCAAAGTCAGACTTATTTTGTTCCTTCTACACAAAGCTACTTCCCACAAGTGTTTGTTTTACAGTGGCACATTGTAACAGTGTGCAACTTTAGCAATCATTTTGTTTCTAGTGATACCAAAAGCATACAGTATCTCTGAAGAAAGGGAATTGGGAAAGGCAGTATCAGCTTCTCCACTCAAGTGACAAACTTCGAGCATCCTGCTGAATTTGTGCATGTTATCACTGCTGATGGCACAAACTCTTTAAATAACCAAGATTTGTATGTTCAGCTCATGGCTTCCAACAGACTTCCTCAAAGGAGCAGCACCACTGCACATCTGACTGTATCACACCTCACCTCAGCATGAGATTCTTTCACTCTTACAGCTCAGTGGGGCTCACAGCCCAACCCTTGTTAAGTCAGAAGCCAACTATATTTTTAATCTCAACTGCAACTCACAAATTTCTCTTATGCAGCATAGAGGTAAAGCAGAGTAAGGAAGACAAGAGCTTCCTCTAGCCTGAGGCTAGTAATACTCAGTGAAATGCCTGTTTCCCCAGTGGAGGGAAGTGACTGAGAAGATCAAGCATCATGAAACAAACAAAAAATGACGCAGCACCATGAAGCAAAATATAACACAAATTACTGAAACTCCCACAGTTAGGGACTCAGTTTTTCTGAAGGTAATTTTGGGACATTGCTTCTCTGGTCCTATTGCTCCACTTTCCTAAGCAAACTCCTGTATCCCCGTTTTCCTCAAAGGATGCCATCAGCTTGTTTCTCAGCACTTTCAATAGACCCTTAAGCTTGAAGGAGACACATAGCATTTGGAGAAGAGAAAGCAGACTACTAGGAAGCAGCTGTCCTAGGACTGTTATCCAAAAACCTGCTTTTCAGTCCCATTAAGGATGATTTATTTTAATTAGTTTGCCAAGGGAAATATAAAAAGAAGCCATTTGAAAGGCTCTACAATTAAGCATTATTTTAGTAGCCTTTCAAAAAAAAAATTCTACCTGATATAGACAAGACTTAGAAAAAACTGGTGCAAGTATGTAATCTGCTAGTAACAAGTAGTAGACTTGTTATTCACACTTTCAGACCTGAGGTAAGAAAAACACTGAGGAAGGAAGATGAAGTTGAACTTAATGAAAAGTGCTACACAGTGAAAACCAACCATATATTCCATTTCAAAGTTGTTATGAATGAGTCATTTAAGTTACACACAAATTCAAATCTGTACATCATGACAAGCAGATGGACAGCCCAGTTCTACCACGGTCTCTAACCTATTAACTTTTTCATTTGATTTTACTTCCATTACTTCACAACATTTGTTTTCCATTTCCTCCTTTTCTCAAGGAAAAGGATGCTTTGAGACAAAAATTTATACCAATGGACTCCTAAATCTCCTTCATGTTTATTCAGACATAGCAGCAGAGCTTATAAAAAATGTTCCCAGTTCACCTTCAGACAAAACCCATGCATTATACTGAATGTTTATATGTAGTTTTCTATGTTGCTCTCAGACTTGTCACCAGTATCTAGTAGCTTGCTCTGGGTTACTAATAGCAAGTTGCTACTTAGTGTGTCATACCCCTGCTACAGGAGTCAGATTTTTGCACACATACCCATACCCTTCTACTCTAACCAACACAGCATGAAAGTAGGGTACAGGTTGGTTTGTTTGGGGTTTTGTTCGGGGGGGAATAACTAATTTTGTTGGTATTTGAACAGTTATCTAACAAAGGAAGTCAGCCATGTGATCAAAGAGTATACAGTCAGAAGCCAGAATTAAACTAAGTGTAAAAGAACAAACAATTTTAGGCAGTTACGCAGCTGTCTGTCAAAGTCACAATCTAGTTTGACATGTGATGCTTCAGACACATAATTAAGCTAAACAGCTTTCAAGACAGCTTTCTTCCTTAAAACTGAAAAAGTAGGTAGTTACTAAAACTACATCTTGTTGTTGAGCAATTATTATCAAAATAAGCCATCAGCTGTCACAAAGTATTTTTCACAGAGCAAATATTTTCAAGTATTTAAACAATTGCATCACAGCAAAATTGCCCACAGGAAGCCTAAATCAAGCTATTTTATTATTTTAAGATAAGGATTCTCTGACTCCTTAATTTGGAGGTTTCTGAAACATACTAGTAGAGGTTCCTAAAAAATTGATGCATTTTCCTGTGCATGGAGAATCTTCCATTGTTCTTGTTTGACTAGACCAGGGTTGAAAGCAAACATTGCCAAGCTAAATTTAATGGCCTATACAGTGAAGATCCACAATTTTTGGTTTACTTGTCAATTTACATGACTATTAAAATAGAACTTTGGACATTTAAAAAAAAAATATTTGAGCACAGTAGCAAAACTCTTGAATTCTGACCATAAGCCAAGTCACAGATATAAACTTCAGGAACTTAATCCCCCATAGCAGGGGGAAGAAGAGCACATTTGGTAGGGGGAATGCACTTGCTGTGAGAAGGCACTAACCTCTGTGTGAAGGCCTGGGCAACTGTCTGGTTTTTTGCAGCCAAACAGTCCCTTCTGAGTACAGCAATGCCTGAAGACATCTGCAGACAGCCACAGGTACACCCAAAGAGAAATTCAACAGGAGAAACTACAGTAGCTGAACTGAATTCTTAATTGAGTTTGCACAGTTCTGGAATATTTGACAGTTACGAATTACACAAGTAAAGTGTCTGGACAAAAGACTGAAAGTGCATCTTGCAGGGTCAAAAATCCAGAAAATCTCCTCAGACTTCACAACCAGAAGCCAGACTCCATGCTACAAGGCTCAAAGGTTCTTATTCAGAGATTTTTGAACTGGCAAACGGCAAAAAGGCAGTTTGGTTTATTATTCCACTTATCTGTTTACTGACCAGTATATTAGGGTGGGTTACCCCTTTGGTTCTCTGAAATTGTTAAACTGTCACTGAATTCCACAAACTAAAAATAACAGAGCAGTAGTATAATAAAATAATATCAGAAAACAAGATAACAGAATGAAATACACTGACATGTAAAGATGTCTATTGACTTCCAAGTGCAATTGTTTTGATTATGTTCATAACACCTATATATACCAAGACTTTGTGCAAGCCCTGGCTTCTTCCATTTTGGCTGAGAATCTTTATATTGAATATCTCTTCACATAGAAAGAAACAAGTAGTCTCAGAATAAGCAAATCAAGGTATATGGCACTCTAATTTATGGAAGTAGATAAATTTTCTTTCCCCATGGGGGGCTTCTAATCATAGCTCTTCATGTACATGTAAAACACAGTACCTAAAAAAGTGGAGCTTAGATGTATAACTAGATGTACAAGTATTTTAATGGCTAGCCCCATCCAGTTGTTGGTACACAAAAACAGATCAGACTATGATTACAAAGGTATACACAACACCAGTGTTTACCATTATAGCAGGAGATAGCATCTGAGACACCTGATTAGCTTTCAGCAACTATTTGTTGACCCATTTTTCAGGAAAATCCCTCTTCTATTCATTGAACTGTTCTTAACTCCAAATTACACACAAGCATATTTGTAAGAGGTGCTCCTCAGCTATTTAAGCTCATGAAAGCTACTTTTGCAGAGCCAGCAGAGGGAGTACAGACATCATTTTACTTATCAGCTGTGAAAAAGATACCTTGTAAGAAAGCACTAAAAGAGCTGTGCCTGCAATCTAATGCACTTAGTTTAAAGCATGCCAAGAACTTCCTTGGTCTTCCATAGACATGTATGTCAATGGGCAGGAGAGTTGGTGTTTTGTTTCTGATCCTCAACCAGCTGTCACATCTTAAAAGTCTCATACCTGAGGAGTGGCAGGAGCAATTCTAACAGTACTAACAAGTACCATAAGGTCTGATGCTTCAAATGCATTATAAAAAAAAAGAAAAAAACAACCAAAAAACTCAACAACCAAAACCATCATATAGCTGCAATTCAGGTTTTTATTCCTATGGATTCCACTGTTTCTCAGTTTCTGAAAAATTAAACCTCTTTGGTTGTCCATTTCTTAGAAAACAACTTCACTTGGAAGACAAGCTGAAAAACTCAAGAGATCAAGACAACCTCAAGCAAAGGAGCCAGAAGGCACATAGCAGTGTTGGACTAGAAGGTAACAAACCTTTCTCCTGATACTCACAGAGGCACACACCTCCTGGCAAATCTGGTTTTACACAGCCTCTGAGGTAAGAGCCCTGCTGCTTTATTTAGCATTTCCATTGATCAGCCTGCTTTGGAGTTGACAATTACGACTGAACGGTGTTGACACAGTGGCGGCTGTGGAAACAGCTTTGGAAAGAGAAATAGGCTTTGAGCAGACAGATTGATAGCTTGTTGCCATCTCATGGAGGTGAACCCAAAACTCTAAGCCAACGTGAGCCATCATACCTTCCTGGCAAAAACTCCAAAAACAGACACCCACATTTTTTAGTCTATGAAATTGACTGGATTTTTTTTGTCCTTAAATAAAGTCTGCATTTCTTAACTTGCTGGTACGAGACTAAGCTCATATAAAATTTTTTCCAATCTTGAGCATTTTTCAAATAATTTTTTGGAGTGGTTATTTCTAAGTTTCACTATTTAGAAGTCTATATATGAGAAACTCATACAAGTGCAATAAATGCTTTTGTCTTAAGGTTTCCTCTAGAAGAGCAGCAAAACACTCATCCTCCCCAAGAAAAGATAAATTTCCATCATCTTAAACTTCACATGAACTTTAAAAGGCTTTGACAGCTTTAATCGTTAGATTTTGATTACTACCTACCAAAGAAGAATGTGCCTGTAGCTACATAATTTAGCCTTCACTTGTTTCAGGTTTTAAAAATAGAAGAACCACCCTTCAGCAAATTAGATGGCTGTTTTTTCTCCCCATCTACAAGAAAGTAGTGTTCACTTCTCAGCTTCATTTTCATATGGCAGATTCACAAAATTAGTAAGTCAGAGTGGGCTGATCTGGTTCCCATCTTACAGACCTTATGTGACATTTTATAGCTGACTAAAAAGTTTTACCCCTATCATGCAACAAAGCCACCTCACAGTTTTGCTGTTGAAACTCAGAGCTCCTGAAGTGCTCTCTATTTGTGTGCTGTGACTGGGTGGTTCCCAGGCTGCTCAACACGTTCTATGCAGAGCAACCACAGCAAGGAAAGCCATGATTCTCCCATCACAAACATGGTGATGATCAAGTGTCAGGACGAATGCCAACCACTCTGATCATCCCTTACTTCCCCAAGTTATTGGGGGCTATTGTTGTCACAGTCTCTTGTGACAACAGTGAAGCTTCTGCAGGTACACGAAATCTTCTACAGATAGTAAAAATGCTTTTTTTTCAGGCAGAATGGTTATCTAACCAGACTCACCACACAGATAATCCAATGCTGGTTCCAACTCAAAACACAGCACAGATCTACACTGAACCTGCTTCAGTGAAGCAAATATGAAACCATACTCACAGGAAATACACCACAAATTCTAATTCATCCGGCAACTAGAGCCTTGCTAAGCTCCAACTGACTATAACACACTCCACATTTGAGAGGCTGACATTAGGGTTCTAATCAGCAAGTTAAGACACATGATCCGTTTATATAAAGTAAGCAGGGTGTAGGGGAAAGGGCTGAAAAGGCCCTTGAAACATGAGCATCCTTCCTCTCAGTAAAGTTTCTACAGCAAATTCCACCAAATTTTATACTTTAGAATTACTACAGCTGCCTTTAAGGATCTACAGAGGCTTATTGTTATCTCAGTTTTTAACCTGAAACCTTTCCATTTAGTACACAGATGAACAACTACTGATACTAGCATTAATCACTCCCCATGATTTAGTACTTCAATAAGTGGTGATAGACAGCATGCAGCAGATGCAAGAGCTTTTTTAAAAGCCAGTGTTGAAATTGTGCTCTTCCCCATCACCTGTTTTCACCACCTGAAGGGGATATCTCAAGTTCTGAAGCCTGTGTGCATTTTGTGGGTTAAAATTCTACATTCCTTCCATCATACGCAAGATTCACCTGACCAAATGGGAGCACCTACCTCTAAGGCAGGCACTTCAGGCGCTCTTTGTAAATAGGCAATGGATAAATCAAAACATATATATCAAAATATCAAATTTAGCCACCTAGGACATGATCTAAAATAGTCACACGCATCTCATCTTAGATGTGCTTGCGTCCTTCAGCAACAGAAGTGGCCCAGAGTGACTAGTTTCAGTTTTTTAAGACGCTTATGTAAGTGGCCAGGATTGCTCTGCCAAAGTTAAGCACAGTCGGCTGGGCTGAACTCACATATCAAGCAGCTGCACTACCATGGCAGGGCAAGAGGAAGGATGTGGCTTCACAGTTAGTTTAGGAATACCCAAGCCTGTGCTACTGCCAGGAGGTACAGCCCTGCGCCAGCACCACTGCTCACCTGACCTCAAGGTCAGGGAACAGCCCTGGATGAGAACTGGTGACAAGCAAGACAGCAGCACCACCAGGGGTTCCTCCTGAAGGTCACACAGTGACAGGGACTGCCCCTTCCAGCCAGCACAGGCCTCACCAGCTCAAGTCAATCATGGAAGTTCCCCTCTACACCCCCACGCTCATCCTAGCAAAAAGACGAGCCTAGCTGCACCTTTCCTGCAAGGCCCCACTACAGACCATCACCAGGGTCCCTCTTTAGCCTTCCCCCTTCCAGGCCAAGCAAAGCCACTCCACTCTACTCCTCCCCACACACTGCAGGACAGCCCCTCATCGACTGTCAGGAGAGGTGCAAAACAAGGCACCATTTTCGGATGTGGCCTCACAAGCATGACTAAAGGCAAAATCCACTGCTCACACTCTCGCTCATGCTGCCCAGCATGGGCCAGTCCTTGCCAGCAGAGGAGAGCCCTGCAGCTGGCTCAGGCTCCCTGTCCTGCAGGGTGGCCAAGACCTTTCCTACAGGCCTCCTCATCCCCATGGTAGGGCACAGGTGCCAGCCAGCCTCAGCTCTCCTGTTCACCCTCACTCTAGGCCGTGCAGGAGCCCTACAACCACGTCGCCATTTTCAGCTGCTGCCAACTGTGACAGTGAAGGGGAAAGCCTGTCAGAAGTGTTTTTACTTTGTTAGCTCAGTAATGCTCAGGAGGGGCCTTTGGCAGCTCCCCATCAAGAACTTGAAATTGGCCTGTTTTACAGTCGCTGCCTCAAAGTAACATGTATTAACTTTGCCCAGTTCAAAGCATTTTGCCCAACCTTATTCTCCACATAAATTTCTGTAGCCCTAGATTTGACTATCAATAGAAGGTAAATACAAAGCTTTGAGCCTATGCAAATTCACCATTGCAGTTTTGGAATGAGAGGCTCATCGGTCAAGAATGTTACAACTATCTTCCCAAAAAATATGAAGTACTCTCCTCAAGCATACATCCCTTGTATTTTTCCATCTGGTAAACCAATTTCCTGTGTTAGAAGGCAGCACAACACAGCTTTAGGGTGTCAGACTTGGCACAAGGCAAGACAACTTTTTCTAAACCATTTTGCCAGTATGGTTTGAGGAGCTGCTGTCCAGTACCCAGCAACACCAGGATCAACAAAAAAAAAAGAAAGCCATACACAAATTACTCACTCACAAGCAAGACTTAGCACGTACCGCTGCTTTATATGCTCACATCTAATTTTGGATGTGCGTGTTTGCACCAAAGTTCTTTCAAAAGGTTCCCATAAGCTGGTATACATTGCAGAGTGGGTGACTCTACATGAAGGATAACTCCAGTAAACAACACACATACACACAAATCCAGAAAAAGATACCATGCCTTTCTCAAATCCTAGAGAATTTAGTCCTTTATTCCCAAATCTCTTTCAACTCACTTGAGAAATAGCTCTAGCTTAGGAACAAATCCTTAGATCTCCAGTCACCACAACATGATCTACCTATTATCAAAATGCATCCGAAAGCAGACTCTGTGAAGATATCAAGATGTTTCACTATGCAAAGCAAGCTCATCGCAGAATAAGAAAAATCACTGTTAACTACATGGATTTCAGAGCAGAAGTAGGTGAACACAAACTGTAATGATTTCCTTTATTAGTAAAGCAGAAGTGCTAGCAGTGGTAAAGCACCTTCCCTACTCTCTCCAGCTGTCAGTTTCAACTACACATATTTGAAAGCCATCTGGCATAGACTCTGACAGCCAGTTTAAATCATTTCATGTTTCATATAACCTCAGCTGAGTGAGGCTGGTAGACGCTACTCTCTAATTTAAGTACTGATTTCGACTATGTTCCATAGGCTTCATGAAGTTCTGCACCAGCTTCATTCCCAAGTGAAGAAAAATTGGCAGATCCAAGCAATGTAAAGCAATTTGAAGTGCAACATCAATACTGATAGCAGTAGCACCTGAATGGAAGTGAAAAAACTCCGGTTCAATACGCATATTAAGATCCTGATCTACTATCTACTAGATCTAAACAACCAGAAGAGATTAAAAAATACCACCCTTTCTTGAACAGTTTAAGGGCTAACCACACCTGCCACATTTTCTAACAATTTATTGTTACTATCTACTCAGTCTTCTCTATGTAAAAACATCAGAAAGCAAGTCTGGATGTTAAAGCACAAGCACAATTTCTTTTCCTCCTCTGTAGTGTCAGAAACCACCTAGGCATATAGTTCTTATGTTTTACCCCAAATATGCTTTTATGGAACACCGTTAGTTGAAAACTGGCACTCAAACCACTCTCCCATCTACTGTCAAAACAATAACTTCAACTTCTCCCATGTGAAAAGGTTAATACTCTCCAGGGAACGGTTTCACGTGACTACTGCACAAGGAGGAACATTCCCACCCATCAATCCAAAAACTCGTGTTACTTTCATCACGTGAGCCTCACTTCTCACCTTGGAGAGACCAGTTTGTGCACAAAGATTGTGTAACAAACCATCTAGTGGTGCACTGAGTAGACTCAAAGTGGCAGAGATGGCACAAAAGAGGGGGAAATTATTGCAGTTAGCCTAAGATGGAAATGAAAGTAGTCATGAGGTCATCTCAGCCAGCCCATGAAACTTTGCACTCACAGTGAGACAAGCCAAATAGGCAATTACAAACTATGCTCTCTCTGTCCCCAGTCTCTTGGATTATGCTGATCAACCAGCAGCTTCAGAAGGCCATCATAAAAGTCTGACAAAACTTTGGAATATTAAAAAAGCCTCAAACATATTAATAGAAGTGACTAACAAATCTTTTGATGAGGATTTAAAAGACTCCTATCTCTTGAAACCTACCACACAAAACCAAATGTCTTCCAAGCTTTTGGAGAGTCACAGTGACCACCTTCAACTTTTTAGAACACTCTACAATATTCTTTTTAAAAAGTGTGCTGTAGCTACAAGACCTCTTTATTGCTAGTGGCCTAATTTCCTTATTTCAATAAAGACCATAGCACTATGGCTATTTCTTTCTACAGTGGAAAAACTCCACCAAACACAGCTAGTGACTCTTCTCCCTATCCCCATATGGAGTTACCAGTAGTTTTTATTTAAAATCTAGACAGAAGCCAAAATACACACCACAAGCAACACATCCTTCTATTTGCAGGGACACACTGGCAATCCTGAAAGAGCCATGCAGACAAGCCACCAGTCACTGGTCAAATAACAAGTGCAGAAAAAGTTATGTGATTTCTACATGAGGACACATCTGTAACACTCCACTGAAGAGCACTTGTGTTGCTTTCACTGGTGTACGCAACACAAAAGTGATTAAGTTCATCTTTGATTCAAAATCTTAAAATTAATATGAAAGTTTAAGTTTTAATGAAGACATAAGCAGGAAAAGAGCACACCAGTATAACTCTTGGGGTGTGTCCCAGAAGTTAGATAGTTGCTTAAAGCAGAGTGGGCTGAATCATCTTTCCTGCCTTGAGTTGGGGTTTGTTGCTATCAGCTGTGCAGAGCATGGCACATCCTGAGCCTCCTCTGTACAGGACCAGACACTGTACACCAAGTGGTGAGAAACCAATAGTGTTGTTTTCCCTGCTGCTACCTTATCTTTCTGTGAATATAAGGGCACAAGTAAGGGTAGCAGATTACAAGTGATAGGCTCCCAGAAGTGTGTTTTAAGAACACGGTGTTTCCTGTGCTCACTGGGAATTAAAGCAACATCCAGCTCATACACAATATTAAAAAAATGAGACATGCAAACCACTGAAATCCACTGTAAATGGGAAGCCAAGCAGAAAATGACCTAACTCTCATCTACAAAACAGCATCGGATTATAGCCAGCAAGAATCCAGGGCTACCTACCCCTAGTGCTGAGACAGATCATGATGTAAGTGGCAGAACCAGCCAGACTTAATGACCAACACCAAAGTTTATCAGATGTCATCCTCAAAATGGATCCGTGCACTCTTTAACTGCACAGTGCAGTTGCAAACACCAAAAAGGAGGAATATATTCTCTTTCTCAGTCCATTCCCCTTCAAAGGCAAGGCAGATGTTATTTGTCTGCTTTGTAACAGCAATTACATATTATCTCTTACTGGACAAAAAAATAAGTTATATTTATTTTCAAAGCTATTTCTGATTTCTTTTTTAAATGCCTCCTACATTTTCCTTAGATTTCTTCTCCCACAAGACCTTTGAAATACCAATGGAGAAAGCCTCATACCTACTTTGCAATTCACCAAAATTAAACTAATAACACCTCCTGCTGTCATCTGTCAGTTAGAGTAAGATTTATAAGTGGCAGCAGAAATAATTTTCATAACGTTTACTGGAATATCAGTAGCTTGAACAGACAGATCCTTCAAAGATACTGCTCATATCAAGTGAAATCTGTCATGAAAACTAGATATTGATTTTAATTAACTGTATTTGAAAGCCTGATAATTAAAAAATAAAAGATAAACTGGACAACACCATATGTGTCTGTGTAGAAATTACATTCTGTCTGAGTAGGTGCAACTGTTCCAAGGTGGGTTAGTCTAATATTTTGCCTGTTGATTTCATTGTACATGTCACCTCCTGGAAATCCTCCTTCTACACTGCTCATTATCATTGCTTACATCTTCTGTGTGAAACTGCTGAACACATTTTTATTTTTTACATGCATTAACAGATGTTTGGAGGGCTTCATGAACAAAAAAATCTTACTCTTTTGTCACTCTGCTGTTCAATTAATGAACATGGTTTTTTCACCTAACTGAAGCCTAAGTTAAGAGAACACTAACATTAAGTACTGAAAAGTGGAGGAATCCAATCTTTATAAAGGCAAGCTATTTTGAATAAATTAGTAAATCTTAATGCTTGTGAGAAATACCCATCCTCTACCTAAAGCATCATAGGTTCACTTTTCTTTTTCAAATCAGCAACAGTATCACCTCATCTCTCCTGCCTCTCTTGTTCTTCGATCTTTTAAACTTTGCAAGAAATAAAAATGTCTTCAGAGAAAATTTAACAGGTTTGAATAAAAAAGCCAAAAAACCCTGCTTGAGACTTGCACACACTCTAGAAAGCCAGTAGGCAGAGCTAATCCTAGCTTTTTAGACACAATTCTGCAACTCCTAGATTTTATCTAGTTTTTAATTAAAATACTCTACAGAGAAAGATCCTTATCTCCTGAACTGCAACTTTTAACAAGTCTTATATTATTACTTTAGACAAGTAGATAATACTAGAGAATACAAATTTAAGACTATTACTGCAATTTTATTGATCCTTCTGTAATGAAGTAAGCATGCATTTCTATAACAGAGATCTCTTATAGATTGAAGCAGTCTTCCTTACTTCTCAAAAAGATATTTACTTTTAAATGTCCAGGACCAATCATAGCTGTCCATTATTCTGCATTAAACTCATTAAATTTTGCTAACTGAAACCTGACTTTGCCTTTAAATAAAATGTGAATCTCTTTTTGCACTAGTATTATTTTTCTCTTTAAAAACAGAAGAGAACATATATAAAAATAAAGAGTTCAAACACTGTAAGACATTACTGAGGTCACATTTCAGTGGTAAAGAATGCCATTAATATTTAGTCTACCTTAATGGAAGAAATTCGAGTTAGAAGATACTTTAGGTTATCTTGTCCACCCTCATGTCAAGGGAGACTTGCTTGCCATGGCATGTTATTGATTGTTTTGCCACATTCATTTTGAACTTGTCAGTTAATAGTAAGTTCCCAGCTCTAAAATCTTAAATGTTGGTTAATTCTTCCAAAGCATCTGCTTTTGAGGTCGCTTTAGCAGATTCAGCCTATGCTTCTTCCTTCTTAGTATCACGTCATTATTACCTCCTATTTATCACATTCTTCTTTCCAAATAAATTCAAACAGCTAAAACCAAAGGTAATAGTAGTAATTACTAGACCTTTGTGCCTTTGCTACAGGATACTTTCAAGTCTCTCAATTTTCTCTGAAGCTTCCTACAACACAGTTTAGAGGTTTGCAATTTTAACAGCTGACAGAAGTACCCTATATTGTGGTCCACAAAAGAGTGACATCCTAAACGAGAATCTTCCTTTAGACTACAGTGGATTTTAATTTTACAGGATTATCCCCAGATTATTAGCTGAATATGCATTACACAAATGGGGGTCCTTTCCTTGTACCATTATCTCTGTGTAATGCAACTTCGGGTAAGAAACTGATACACGGTTTACTCAATGCTAATGTGACAGAAGTCTTGTTTTCTGCTTTAAATTCCCAAAAATATTTGCTTAATATGCAAAAGTAACAGTATGCACGCTTACAAATAATACATCCACAATTCCCTTTAAAATTAGTTTTGACTTGTTTCATTTGAATGGTCCACATGTCTTTCCATGTGTTTTTCTCTGAGTGGATAGAAGTAATAATGTTCCAATTTAGTACTGACCTAGGAACATTGATTGGGAAAACCTGCAAGCATCTGTACTCAACACAGGATTCAGGTTTCCTTCAGCTAACTCAGCCTAGGTTAGTTACCATAATCATCAGGAAGAGCAGCAATAAACCGAACCACACAATGATGCTCTTCCAGACCAAAAATTTCACATTGAAGTGTATGAGTTTTTTTTCCTCACTGAATTCAGTGACCACTTTTTCCACTGACACTGAGAGTTTCCATTCATTATGCCATAAGTATTAAAGCCCTAGTACATTGGAAGCTATTCCTGCCAGAAGAGCCAACAGTTTAAAGATACACAAGTTTACTTCTATTGGAATTCACAATTTGTGGTGTTTGGAAGAAATCCTTGAAAAGTGCCAACAAACAGCTGAAAAAATGGCCCTGGCTATAGCTACAGCTACCACCTTCTGAACACACAGCATCATGAACCAAGGAATCGGCAAGTTATCTAACCAGCACCTTTCCAAGTACCTAAACACGTTATTTTAACCTAAATTCATTAGGACCCAGGAATGCTTTAGAGATGCAGCAGCTTTTCTACAGGCGGTGGTTTTCCAAAAGAACACTCACTTCATTCCCCAGGAAGTCAACATTGCCAACCACTAATGATGGAAGATATTTCACCGATACAGTGGGCTTGGAACTTGACTTCTAAGAAGGGACATGATTTGAATAATCACCCAGCCAGTCACCTCTCAAGCACTGTGAGGCGAGATACCAGCAAACACTCTCAGAATGACGGTTTCAGACATAGCATAGGTTTCAGTGGTTTTTTTTGGGGCTATCAACCAGCTACCTCTGAAGAGACCTTGAGAAGAAAGCCGCAGCAACTGAAGTTACAAATTTATGAATGTCATATACAACAAGTATTTAAGGATTTCTGTAACGTGGATCTTAAAATGACAAGAGAAAAAGCCCCCGAAATTTTGTTACTGTTCATGTCTCTCTTCACCAGCCGCTACAGTTTAAAAAGTCAAAAAAAAAAAGTAAAAAAGATTTTTGTGGAGTATAGATCATCATCACAGCCGCCTATTACAGCTGAACTAATACACTGCTCCTCAGGCTGCGAACCCTGGGACAGATTCAACCACAGCCCTCCGTTCCTAAACGCTTCCCCGGGCTCAGGCTGAGCCCCTTCCTGCCCCTGATGAAGGCCACTCGCACGGCCGCTCTAAAGGAAACGCTCCCGGGGACAACAGACCGCTTTTCGGGAGATCTTCCTCTCGAACCCGTAAGTCTTTCCGACTTCAGCCTCTACCGACCGACCAAGGGGCTCGGCAGGAAGCCAGGGCAGACGGCGGCGCGGACACCCACCCCACTCCTCCCCACTGCGAGCGCTGCCTCCCGCGCTCGGCACCGGCCAGCCATCCCCGGCGGAGGCTCCAGCCCGCTCCCAAACTCACGTGGTGCGACAGCCAAAGGTTACACGCACCGCCGGGACGAGGATGACACCGCCGTTACAGGCGCTTCCCACCGCGGAGCGGCCCCGCTCACCCGCGGCGAAATGCCCGCGAGGGCTTCGCTCTCCCGGCACCCGAAGCAGTGCCGCATCCCTTCCTCGTCCGCGCCGGTCGATGAGCAGCCTGGCCAGGCATCGATAAATCAAACCAACCCGTCCGCTCCGACGGAAAGCTGCGTACGACTCAGCCGCGGCCAAAAACACCGCCCCGGGGGCGCGGCGGGCGGGCGAGGCTGCGCGGGTGCGGGTGCCGGGCTCCCAGCCCCCGCGGGGCGGCGAAGTGCCCGGGATGTCGGTGTCGTGCTGCCGCAGCGGGCTAATCCCAGCTACTTAACCCGGCGGGCGGCGGGGGCTGAGCACCACCTTAATCCACGACGTGTGCGCGCCCGCCCGCCGGGAGCTTGCAAGGCCGTGGCGTGCCGGCCGTGTCCAGCCGCAGGGTCCCCGACGGTGCGGCGGTGCGCTCCCGCGGCCGCTCAGCCCCGCATCTGCTGCCCTCAAGGTCACGCCGTGCCCCGACTGCACGGTGGCGGCCAGGTGCACGCTCCAGTTACCTGCGGGGAGAACCGGCGAAAGCCCGGGAGCGCGGCACCCAGCCCCTCCGGCCGCGCCGCCCCCCCGAGCGAGCCCGGCCACGGCTCGCAGCCCCGCGGCGGGAGCGGAGCAACGCTGCACCT